>CAXKVR010000315.1:0-208724 GCA_964058845.1 Carex sylvatica
ACCTGTACCAGCCTTTGCACTTAAAAAGTATGTACCAGTAAACACAATACTAACACATCACTGCTGGTACCACTGTCAAAGTACCTTTCACCATTATTGCTCATTGTACCATTATCATACCAGCAAGCCTGATTTGAACTTCTCTAAATACTCAGAATTACATACAACTAGGTACCTGCACATGCATCCATCATGACCCAGCTAATTAAGAGAAATTTACATCCTTTCTTCACATTCTTAGACTTGCATAAAAAACCAGTACCGACCTTACTACTTCTCTCAAACACTGTGAGACTTAGAAGTGAGATTAAAAATCAAAAAAAACTACAGTATCAAGAAAAACTACAGAACCATCCGAGACACCAACACATCAGGAGATTGGTTCCCATCAGATTGTTTCCGATCAGATGGTTATGATTTAGGGAGGGATATTGCTAGTGTCATTACGGAGAAGACAATTAGAAGAACAAATAAATAAGGACTGGACACTCTGTTTAAAATAAAGGGCATAATTATTAGTTTAATTTTTAAATTAACTATATAAAAGATAAACTAAATAAAAGGGGATAGAAGAAAAAAAGTTTTTTTTTGTGGGTATATTAGCTATTATAGTGATTTTATGGGGATATTGGCTATTTCAAAACTTTAGATGGGTACACTGAAAATTTTCCCTAAAATATGTCTAATTATGGTACAATGCATGTTTTTCAAAATAAATAAATAAATAATGATAATTGTATAATATACATTCGAACGAATGAATAACGTACACTTGTCTATTCAAGTTAAAATAGTTTTGTTGACAATTGTAATGCGTTTGTGACCAAGTCAAAATACATTGATGTCAACAATTGTTTTGAAATTTCATATTTATTGTTCTAACTATTTTAAAATACACACTTATTTATTGGTTGTTGCAGAATATACATTTGATTATTTGTAATTATTTTTTCTAAAATGTTCAAATTTTAGATCTTGCTTGTTTTCTGCCTTCCTTTTTCGTGGAAAAAGGAAAGAAAAATGGATGAATGAAACTTGAAAATTAAATATAATATTCCGAAGCATAAATTTTGAAGATATATAGATAATAGATTAGAGATATTACCTGATTTTCTTTTATATGATATTTCATTTCATATAGCTCGTTAATGATTGAATGCATATGTTTCCTATTTTCTTTGTCGATTAGCACCTTATTTATTTTATTCATTCATTAATTTTTCTATGGTACATCTGACACCCAAAAGAGATCACAAAATGCTTTCTATTGCACACCCAAAAGAGACAAAATGCTCACTATTGCACAACCAAAAAATTTAAACACTAGATCTATGGTCAGGTTTTTCATGAATTGAATGAAGGCACCATTTAATATCAATGCTACACACATTTTGTACAAGATAAGAGAGAAAAACAGACTAGACAGCTCCAGGCCACCCTGTGCAACACATTACAATTAAGTCACTGTCTTCATGACAACCTGATTCAAGAAAACAAAGTGATGGGAAGAGAGAGAGAGCGAGAGGGAGGGGGGTGTTAATTAAAAGAAAAAAGAAAAAAAAGATCAAAGACCCAACTAAGTTCCCTTTGAAGCAATCACTAGTACAATTCATGCACCCATGATGGATACTCCCAAGACCAGCAAAAAAGGGAGGCCCAAATTTGAGTTCATTCACCTAGTAAATCACATCTCATTACAGGAAAGCTTGAATTAACAGTAATTAAAGATAAGATCAATTAACAAACAAGGATGTGCTCGCTTGCAACTCTTCACATCATCATTGCTCCTGAAAAAAATAGAGCAACAAATAGCAAGATTAGTTATGCAGATCAATAAAAATCATATTAAATGGTAGTCAATATATAAAGAAAACTGAAGAAAAATTGCAATTATTTGTTAGCAACATTGTTTTGAATCAGAATTTGTCAGTAACTTGTGTCATGTAGAAGGAAACTAGGGATGGGGTTGTGTAAAAACAAAAAAATATAAAGACAATGATTTTAATCACAACATGAAAGAAGTAACTATTTTGGACTATAGTTGAAGCATAATTAAATAATTAATATATATGTGAAACAAGAGTCAGTAAAAGATGCTAAAATGTTTGAGAACAATTTCCTCAACAAAAAAAAAAAATTCTTCAAGAAATAAATCATGTTGTACCAGAGTAAACATGCTATTACATATATTAATAGACATGATATATATAAACAACAAGAATTAACCCTAAATATGTCTAATTATATAAATGAAAAAAAGGAAAATAAATAAATTTTGAAATCAATCAGAGAGAAATGGTTTTGAAAACTTTTCACAAACCTGAATCACATTCTCTGTATGAAGCACAACATTCTCCACTGTACCTATACTGGCACCACTCTTATGCCCCCTCTTTATTCCAAGGAACTCCTTCCACCGCAAAGCGGGTCCCTTGCTTCCTCTCTCTTCATCACTCTCGCGCAACTCTTTCATCAATGTCGTCGTCCTGTGGGACCCATAATGCCTGCTATCTTTCATTGGCAGTATCCTTCCTTTGGAGAATATCTGATCAGCAGCTATCATATGGTGACTACCGACCGAGAATTCAAAGTCGGGATCGGTGACAGGTAGGCGTTGCGAGCGGGGAGGCTGAGCTGGTGGTTCAACTGAGAAGTCGTTCGAGAAGGAGATGCGTGGGCCCAGTGCGCCTTGATGATCTGCATTGAACATGTTTATGCATGCCATCTTTTTAGAATAATATATATATATATTTGCTTTGTGTGTGAGAGAAAGGGAGAGATTAGAGCTTCTGAGGTGAAATAGACTTGAAGTGTTTTTTTCTTGAAGGTTGCTGGTGTATATATAAAATGGGAAGGAGAGAGAGAGAGAGAGAGGTTGGATTGGTATTTGGTAGAGTAGAGGTAGTTAATATTACAGGAAGGATCTAGATCTGTTATATACTGTATTTACATCTTTGATTCAAGTATCTTCCCTCAGAAAAAAAAAGTTCTGAGCTTAAAAGTGAAAACATCAGAATTACAAAAAAAATCTTTGAAAAACAAAAATCAATGCTCCTTAATATATAATATCTGTTCCTAATTTCACTAATACAGGTAATCTTTAAATTATTAATTAAATTGTAAACTGCCCTTATTATGGGTAATCCCCTTTCTTTAGGGCTATTACATTACTGTTATATCTTCTTTAAGCGAAAATATATACTATGTGAGTTCTAGGTAAGTTTTGCTCATGGAATTAATGAATTTTGGATGCAAATGGAGAGCTTGGACAGATTTTTAATGAACCAATATGTGATATGTAAATTTATTTTTGGAACCTGACATGTAATTAATATGTATGCTTGTTGAGATATAATTAAAGTTATGGTAAACATGTCGATTATGGGACTAATCGTGTTGTACGTACCGAAGAAAAAAAAAACATTATTTTACGTACTATTTTTTTTTAACAATAAATGTGGAGGTAGAGCTTCCAGATTATATTAATACAGATATTATAAGTGTCATTTTTTATACAACCTTTATGTATAATTAATATACATGTTTTAACGTCAATACATATAATTGGCATTAATTCTTCCTCTAATTTATGAAACAAGTTTTTTCAGAAAAAATATGTAGAGATTTAGAGAACAATCATTTTTGTAATCATTACTAATAAAAAAATTCAATATTAAAGCCAATTAGATTATAATTAAACCCAGCACTTTGATAAAAAAAAAAAAGATAAAAAAAAAGATTAAACCCAGCACAGTTCAATAATTGAACTGCAATTTTAATTAAGTGAAAGTAATTGTTAATGAACATTCCATTATTATTACTAAAAAAAATGTATTTTAATTATTTAGTGAATTCTAAAAAGTAATAAGAATGAGATTATAGGGTCTTGAATTTTTTTTTTTTTTTTTTGTGAGGTAAGTATATGTGTTTATGTCATCAATAAATTAACCTCTCAAAGCACAACTGACCAAGGGTTGATGTATGTATATAACATAATTACCTGGTTAAGTTAGTTGCAACACAATTAAAAGCAAGTAGCTAGGAACAAATTGGTCAAAAATAGAATCCAATCAAAGCTGTCACTGTGGTCCATTTAGTTGGTACTATAGCAATATTGGCATGATGCTAATCTGTTTAAGAATTGAGACCATTACTTTGACTGGATGTGCCATACATGCATATATTTTTTTTAAATAGATATCTATTTGTTATTTGCAGTCTCCAGGATCAGGTCATGACACAGATAGAGACAATTTTGGATTTATTTCATTGCATTATCTCAAAAAATAATTATAGCAATGTATAATTAAGCACTAAAAAATCTAAGTTTAAGTATAATAAAATTTATTATACTTGACAGCTACCGTCAAGGTTTCAAAAAAAAAAAATATAATAAAATTCACATTTAAAATTATTGCATTAGCTATATATTTGCCTCCTTCAATAATGATTTTCTTATTTATTATTGTTTTGATGTCCCTTGATATATATTTGCAGAAAACTCTAAATTATATTCTTATGTAAAGTTCCAATAATAATTAGCAAATTTTAAAAAATATATATATTGCAATCTGAATACATAACTTATCAAAATTCAAACAAAAGAAAATATTTAAGATTTCTTTGTCTTATTCAAATGTACTAAACTTGATGTATTTTTTGTAAAAATACATCTTTTTTTTCAATTAAAAAATAAAAGTTGCAAAAAAAGAAGAACCTACTTGGAGGGCGCAAACAATATTTGTGTTTTTCAATGCTTATCTATGAAAAAAAAAGTTTGTAAAAGCAAATATTTATAAAAAAGAATTGTTTTATAGTGAATGTGACTACTATTTGCTTAATATTAGCATGTCTTGAAAACTTTGTTAATTTAAACAAGTTGCACTTTGCATTGAATTAGATTGTGAAACGAAGTCATCTCAGTTAATATTAATTTCCTTCTCGTATTACGGATTGTAATTTTATTATTTTACGCCACTGACCATTAGACTACGAATAAGGATGAGCCAACCGGCAATACCATTCTAAAAAAACAAAATAATTAAGAAATCACGAAAAATTCGAAAAATACTAAGGCCACAATAATAATTGGCAGCCCTATTCTTGTGGGCATCGTTGCGGCCCCGCAAAACTCCAAAATAATCATCAAATTTCATCTAATCATATCATTCCGTTGATTTTTAAAATATTTGTCTAATAATTTTTAAAACCAGAAGGAATACAATAATTTTTCTATTTACTAGAAGTGACTTTGAAATCGGAATCAATAATTATGATACAAAGCATTTTTATCTTTTTTCAGTAATACACCAAGAAATAGTTTAATTTTCTTTACATCTGGAAAAAATTCTGCTTGAAAAATATTACGGATTCCTTCTAGCATATATAAATTATAAGATGTTTTTATCAATTTTATTTGATGTTCTTTCTAACATATTTAAATTATTAATTGTTATTTTTATTTTTAAAATTATTAAACAAGTATTTTAAAAATCAACGAAATGAGATGAACAGATGAAATTTTTGGGTTTTTTTAGCTTTGGCGTGACTGCAACAACAAATGGCGGCCCTCCAAAAATAGAACCGTCAATTGTCGTTTCGGTCCTAGTAGATTTCAAATTCTATCAAATTTGTGATTTTTTTTTTAGGAATGGTAATAATAAAAAACTTGGCCCGGACCGTAAAAAAGTTGCCATCCCGAGTTTACCGAATGCGTATCCTCTGCATTAACTCAAAAAGGAATCTTTTGAGTTAATGAATCTCAACCGTCTGATTTTAAACGGAGCCAATCCAGTCTCTGCTTATGATATGGGGATCTTTAATATTAGTGCAGATTTAGTCTGCACGAATCATAAAATATATCGGATGATCAGGATTCATTAACTCAAAAGATTTCCTTTTGAGTTAATGCAAAGGATACGAATTCGAGTTTACCTCACTTGGATCTGGTCTGTAGGTTGTAGTTCTGATCATAGTGACAACTCAAAAATTCGGGTTCGGTTTGGCGGGTTCAAAAATTCGTGATTCGGATATAATTCGGATATAATTCGGAAATGATTCGGTACACTACGGAAGCAAAAAAAACAAAAATTCAACAGAGAACACCAGCAAAAAAAAAAAAAAAAATCCAAAAAAAGATTTGTGTGTTTTTTTCGCGTTTTTCTTGCGAATAAAACGTAATTCGCATTTTATACGCGTTTTATTCGCGAATAAAACGTTTTATACGTTTTTCTCCGTTTTGAATGGAGTTCGGTTCGAGAACATCAAAAAAACGTTTTATATGCGAATTATACGCGTATCATGTCAGTGTGGTTCTGATGTTAGCGACTGGGCACAGGATTTGAAGGGTCTACATCTGCCACATAGAACTCAATTTAATTAAAATTAAATGAAAGATTGAGCTGGCGATATCGACTTGTCGATGAGACCACGGCCGCTACTGTTTTATTTAAGTAGTATTATAAGAATATTTTATTAATAATTTATTTATTGACAACCAAGTTTTTAAAAAATATTTAAAGACATTTAACGGCAAGTTCTCATTGAATGATTAATTGGTTTAATACTTGTTTAATCATTATTTCATGATGATATGTTCTTAGAAAAAAAAAAAAAAAAAAAAAGAGAAGTTATTTGAGGGGGTTTGTAAGTGTAATCTAATTTAATTGTCCAAAATGTCTGGTTTGATGCGAAGAAATTAAATTACGAATTCAGATTTTAATAGAGTAAATACACATTGAATTTTACTTAACTTGACAAACAAATCTTTTTTTTTTTAAAAAGCTGGTGGAAGCTCCAGTGGTGCATTAATAGTAAAAGTTTACTTGACAAACAAATTGTGGACATGAATTTTGCATAAAAAGAAATCTATTGAAAAAGGATCGATTAAAATTGAACCCAACTCTATAACAAACTAAGGTCAATGAGTTGAGTTTAACTAGGTATAATCAGGCTGGAATCTACTTAAAAATGAACACCCTATATATGCCCAACCGGGTACTTCGATTTTAATTACGTTAAAAGGTAATTTTTGAAGTGGTAGAAAAGAGTTTTTGAAGATGAAAGTCATCCATTCAAATTCAAAAAAAAAAAAACTTTTCTACTAATTTTAATTTTTTTATATATGATTATGTTAGTAATTATGTTCTAAAAGTAATGTCACTAATGTGTCATCTTTATTTTAAACTTTTTTAAATTAGAAGTTTATCTATATTATTAATTGTTAGTTGAAGTATGTTATTGTTTTATTTGTAATTTTTTTTATAACATATATTTATGTGAATTATTTTTTTTTAAGTAAAATCGCAAAACCCAATGTCAAAAAAAAAAAAAAGGTCAGGTGATTTTTAACTTTTACTTGGTTAATTATGAATTGATATTTTTGTAATCCAACTGAAATTTTTTGTAATCCAATGTCAAAAAAAATACATCACTTACTAGTGACAACTCATCAATTTTACGTATGCATGAGAATTAAAATATCAAAATTACATGGATGTTATTTAATTAAGGATTAGGTACCATGTGGTTAAAACACTGGCACAAGCATACAGAATAATAACTTTAAAATAAAGTAACTATTTATTTACTCCAAAAAATAAAGTAACCGAAGTGAATACATAATAAATATTTTTTATGCAGTATCCCATAACCTGTTAATTGAAATAACAAATCCATTTTTCACTTAAGAATCTCAGATAAAGTAATGGATGAGTTCTAACATTTAATTATAATATGATATTAAAATGATAAGGTGGGCTACAGTGTTTTGGAAAGTAAAGTCTCTGTTTTATTTTCCGCTATATTTTTGTTTTCAAAATCTAAACAGTCAATTCTAACTATCCGTATTAAAATGTACTTAGAGACAAAAAAATTCTATTTTTTTGAAAATATTTTAGATTTTATTTTTAATTTTGAAAATTACTGATTTTCTGAAGATTGTGGACCATAAAAAAAAAAGAAATTTTCCAAATTAGTACATTTTTTTTAAAGTAAAATAAAATTTGGTCTATAAACATATTTAATATGGAGATTATGTTGAATAGTTAAAATTGCATAATATGTACAGAAAGTAAATTTGGGGTTTTATTTTCCAGATCATTGTAGCCCACCTCTTTATATATGTATATATCTAGTTCTGTAAAATTATAAAAATAAAATAACATTGAATTAAAATAGTAAAATCAACTCGGAATAAAATTAATTAAGTGGTCAATCCTAGCTAGCTAGCTAGTTCTAAGTTCATTTGTCGTTTTGAGAAGAAATATATATTGGATCTACATATAACCACCATGTGGTCACATGAAGAGTTGCTTTACCTTCACTAACAAAAGATACTTTTAATTAACTATGCATGTGCCAGAACTTGACTGTTCCAAAGACCAGTGCATTTTAGCCATAGTTAATTAAATTTGATTGCTTTTCTTGGCGAAAGCTTGCTGCTATTATAGTAGCAGCATTGGAGAAATATTGGAACAAGAGAGGCAAGCATGAATGCACCAATCGTTACAACGCATGTTTTCATCCCCTTATGATTGATTACATGGAGCTTTGAATGTAAAATGGAGTCGGAGTAGGTCCGATGCCCATTGGACCTACTTTGGTTCGATGGGTGTTGTGACCATCCAATTACAATAAGATTCGTGTACTTTGTATTAAAAGCCGTGCGAGTTTTTATCAATTTCCGTGTACACAGATCTTAATACTAATCGTACGGTGATAGAGCCCATTAAACCTAAAAGTAGGTCCAATGGGCATTGGACCTACTCCTATCTCGTGACGATTATGAGATTGGAGTTATATCTCGTCTCTTTTATGTTGAGCTGTTTATAGAAAACGATCGTTTTGTAAAGGAGGATATAGTTTTTTCCCTTGTAAAATGAAAAATATATATATATTCCAGAGGTGCCTACGAGGGTTGGGGTTACTGGGGTGAAAACGGATCAGTTATAAATTAGACAGTGGTGAAATTGTATCTGTATATATTTTTTGAAGAGGAGGGATTTACTTGTGCTCTTTTTTGGAGACACCGAATTACATTATATATTTTTAAAGTTTTTAAAATTCAAATAGTTGATCTAAATTGTTCAATATAATGGATATATTAAAATGTGCTTGCAAATTAAATTTTATATTTTTTTATTTATTTTTTACTATTTATTAAGTATTTTACAAAATTGTTGTTTTTAGACTATTGAATTTTTGTACCCATCTTGATAAATAATAAAAAAAATTCAAAAAAATTAAAATTTGATCTGCAAGCACATTTTAATATATTCATTATGTTGAACAGTTTGAATTGACTGTTTGAACTTCGAAAATTAAGAGTGTAATCCAGTGTCATAAAAAAAGAGTGTAAGTGGATCCCTCTTTGAATATATATCGATATATATAATTACAAATAGATTCATACAAAACTATTGGTTAAATTTGAAAAATAGAAAAAATTCATACAAAACTTACAATGCATGAAACCATAATTGTGAAGTATTTTTTGTTATGTTTCAAAAAAATTAGTATAAATAATTAACATCTACCCACTTTTATAAAAAAAATAATAATAACTAACATCTATAATATCCAATTACAATTACAATGGTAAACAGCATTTTTTTTTTATAATAGGTTGATTAGCTACAAATTATATATCTATTATATATAAGGAGTAAGGCTAGGGTGCTATGGGTTACATAGAAAACTACGGTGCTACGGCTCAATATTTGAGTTTTTAAAATCCTAACTGTCGATCCGAAATGTTCATTTTATTCTCCATATTAATATGTGCTTGGAGACTAAATTTTATATTATTTTGAAAAAAATTTACTATTCTTTTAGATAGTTAGAAATCAAATATCTGAATGGTGCATAATTTTTTAGATCAAGTGATTTTCTAACTATCTAAAAAAATAGTAAAAAAATTTCAAAAAATGTAAAATTTGGTCTCCAAACACATATTAATATGGAGAACAAGATGAACGGTTTGGATCGACCGTTAGGATTTTAAAAACTCGAATATTGAGCCATAATACCGTAGTTCTCTATGCAACCCATAGCACCCTAGCCTTACTCATATATAAGCATAGATTCAAATGTCTTCATTTTCTATTTTCTATGCCTCCACTTCTAATTTTCTAATAATAATTGTAAAACACAATATGTCAAAATAAATCTAATTGTAATCTATATTGCATATACATAAAAAAAATATTACTTTTGATTTTATTAATCAATATGTTTAAAAATTAACATTTAAAAATTATCTAAATCGGTATATTTTGTAACTATTGATACAAACTAAAACAATGTCCGATGTTATAATGTTTTACATGTGAATAGAATAAATAATATTGATCATATCTAACAACATATTTTTATCATTTGAGTTCAAAATTGAAGCTATTAAAAAATTTAAAGATAGAATTAGCAAAAGAAGAGCATGTAAACCATCTTCATCATCTATGCATCATCCAAATTCTTAAAAATAGAAATACATATAATTATTTATATCCATATAAGTACCTGTTCAACTATAATCATGCTTGTATCGATCTAATTCATTAAAAAGTATATCAAACTAACTTCAAATAACGAATCCAAAACCATCAAAATTAAACTGATCTACTTAATTAATGAATAATATGTACACATCAAACTTAATCACATGTTTAGACATTTGGAATGATACTATATACTATATTTTTTTTGTTTACTTGTTTATTTAAACTTTGTACTTGGTTTTTGTTATGAATGAAACCGGTAATTATTTTTACTTTTAGTAAAAATATAAAGGGTAACTGTCTATTTAGAAAAAAATATTATATCATTAACAAATTAATTAGGTGATGTGGGGGATTAAATGGTCCGGTGTTTCCGATTAAATGTCTTTCTCAACATGTAAATATAAAGGGGGTCAACATATTTTTCAGGGACCTCGTAATCATTTAATTGAACCCCACCATGAAATATGTAAATACGGAGAGCCATTTGAATTGACTTGAAATTCTTTTGTCCAATTTATGCCAAGAAGGTCCATTAATTTCGGTCCAATTTACTGAAATTTCACCAGAGTGTGTAACATCCGAAAAAGCAAAAACTTGAGTCATAAGGGTTGGGTGCTATCCATGGATAGCATAAGGAATCCGTATCACCCCAGATAACTGAGATGCAAGCAAAAAATTCGAACCGTTATTTTAGCTTGGCACAAATCTCAAAGCAGACCCCCCTACAGTCATATTAGAGATCGGATTGAGTTGGATATAAATGGAATTAATCTGAACTGTTCATTTTTTTAAATTGTACCTCAGGTACCTAGGCAAACACAGACTCTAGCATAAAGTCATCCATACTACAATCTCAAAAATCAATCATATAAATTTTAAATTTTGATTTAAGTAGCTCAATAAATTGGTTATATAATGAACTTATAGAATACCAATTTTTACTGTTTTTGAAAAAAAAACATTACTATTTTTTTTTCATTATTTATGAAAGATGGCAAAAATTGACTTAAAAATAAAAGAAAATTATAAATATTTTAGGCTATTGTTTACCATCTTTCATAAATCATAAAAATAGTAAAAAATAATTCAAAAATAGTAAAAATTAGTATTCTACAAGTTCATTATATAACTAATTTACTGAGCTACTTAAATCAAAGTTTAAAGTTTATACGATAGATTTTTGTAGTCGTAGCACGGATGATCTTATGTTATCCATAGCATTCAAACCTTACTCGTGATTAATAACAGAAATTTTGGACCCTTCATTGAAAAAAAAAATCTATTTCATTAATAAAAAAAAGTAGATGTCGTCCCATGAAAGAGTTTAAATGAAAAAAAAAAAAAATCATTTCAGCGATTCTTCCGCATGAGCTAACTCGTAATTATGGGTGGGTTTCTGTTCAAAAGATATTAGATAATATCTTATTTAAAATTGGGTCAAAGTTGTCTGATCGGTATTAAAATTTACTTAAATAATTTAGATTTATAAAACCGTTTAAATCTATTTAGTTTTAAATTGTTCATATGAATTTCGACACATATCGAATAGTTTGAATTCGAATTTAAACAAATTTTGTCCAAATTTTTTGGACAAAACCGAATTTTTCTCGATAAAATGCTCTCTAAACTAAAATCTCTATTTTTTAAGGATAAATTTCGTTGGAAGTCACTAAATTTTGTTATTTATCACAGATTGATCACTCAAGTTTGATTTGTCTATTTTTAGACCATCGATCAACTTTGTCATTTGTTCAAATCAAGTCACTCTATACTTTTCTGTCTAAAATCTTAAAATAATATTTTCATTTTGTCCAAAAAATTAACGGAATTAGTATCTAAAATATTAACAGAATCAGGATATTCCGTTTAATATATTAATAGAATAAGCTGATTCTGTTAGTATTTTGGACGAAAAAAATATAGAGTGACTAAAAAAAAAAATTAAACTTGAGTAATAAATTCGTAACAAATAATAAAATTTAGTGAACTCTAACGAAATTTATTCTTTTTTTAATGACTCTTAAACTTGGGATTGTTGTTGATTAAGATTCGATTATTAGGAGCTAGGCTGGATTTGGATTTGACTATTTAGTTGATAGAGAAACACAACGTGTATTGGTCAAACCGCACACCGTTTAACCCAATTGTTTGATTGTCACTCACATGGATATCCCTAAAAACCAGTGTACACGTGTCATAAATATCATCAATCCAAGTGGAACTTAACTCCTATGGCTATGGTCAAGGATTCCCCCAGAATTATCCGAATCTGGTCTCCTTAATCTTAACAAACTTCCATCTGTGAAATTTTATATTAAATTTCTTTATAGATATATGAGTCTTACATATACCCTTTTCTTATTATAAATAATTAAAATATCTATTTACCATTATATCAGCCGAAGTCTGAAATTGTTGTTTTCCATTAAGAGTGAGGTTATGGTACATTGCAATGTGTATATTGAATATGAATTTACTTTTTCGTTTTCAAATTTTAAATAATTATTTCAAATTATTCAACATGATCTCTACATAAAAATATACTTATAAAATAAAATATTTAATCATTCAACACACCCTCTACATAAAAATGTACTTACCGAACAAAATTTACTATTTTTGTTTGTTCTTTTATTATCTTTTAGATAGGTAAAAAAACACTATTTTCTGTGTTTCATAAATTTTAGATCAGATAGTATAGTAGAAAAAAAATGTAAAATTTAGTCTCTAAGTATATTTTCATAAAAATATAATGTTAAATAGTTTGAATTGACTGTTTGAACTTAATAAAAATAAGAATTCATAACACATACTTATATGTAACATTACAAGGTATCATAGTTTCACTCTAATTATAATTATAATTATAAGCCAACGAAAGAACAAATAGTAAAGTAGAGAACTGAGAATTATAATAACATTTTTCAATATCGGTCGGCGTCCATATCATATTTTAGTGAAGCAAGATAGATAACAAAGATAAAATAAGGTGGTGGTCAAATACATGGAACTGACAGGGAAATGATAAGCACCAAACAAGGCCAACTGGTCAAATAACATGAGAGGTCGATAATGAAGCAGCGCTACAGCAAATTGGACCCGAAATGCTGGAGTTGTCATTTTGAAGCCAATATTTGTTCCTGATTAGTGGTTTGCTTCCGGGTATCTCGGATCAGGCCGGGCAAAATCCATGGCGGGCGTCGGGTACAATGGACACGGGTACACGGATAAATGAGTACGGGCATCACGGATTTAATTTTGAAAATTCTTACCCTGTCCGTTTCATACCCGTGCCCGTCTTGGGTTCGGGAGCCGGGCGGTCCGGGTAGGATCCTTTTTTCTTTTTTTTTATGTTTTTTTATGTTTTTTTATGTTTTTTTTTTATGTTTTTTGTTTTACAGTGTCGTACGAATATTACATGTTTATAATTCGACTTTTAAAATCTGAATAGTTCTATATCAAATAGTGTGTGTATACATAAAATTATCAAGTCACATCTTTATAATTCCTAAATATATAAAATTTGTAACTTATATATAAAAATTATTCGTGTGAAAATTTGTATATTTATTCGGCTAAGTACAAATCTATTTATTTATTTCTTTACAGGGGTCATTTTAATTTATTTTTAAATTCTCATTCTAATTATATAGTTTCATAATTTATTTATATCTTGAAATTTTTAGTTTACATTTTAAATTAATAATATATTTTCTAAACGTTCATTTATTTTTAATAGGTTAAATAAAATATAAATAAAAAATTTCTTAAATCAATTACTTTAAAAATAATTATGAATTATTTTTTTCTGTTTTTTTTCTGTTTTTCTTTTTCTTTTTCTGTTTTTTTCTTTGTAAACCAATAAATTATAAATCAAAATTTATTTAAACTAAAATTCATTTGACATGGTTGATTAATTTTAAGTAATCAAAATTTATTTATTTTAAGTGATCACTTTTCAGTTTGATTAATTATCCTTGCTTGTATCTTTTTTATTTTTTATGAACATAAATAATTCACAATTTTCACATATTCACAAAAATAAATCTAACATATTTTTTTAACCTATTAAAAATAAATCAGAATTTCAAAAATTAAATCTAACATATTCAAAACAAATCTAATTACTTCACATCTAACAAATCTAACATAAACTAAATAAATCTAACATATTCAATAAATCTAGCAAATATAACATAAAATAAATCTAATTACTTAACAAATTTAACAAATCTAACATAAAATAAATCTAACAAATCTAATTACTTAACATTCAATAAATCTAGCATAAACTAAATTTTCTCTACAAAAATAAATTAATCTAACATGAAATAAATGTAACCTTTAAATCTCACGGGAAAATCTTGCGAGGTGCCGAACTTCGTAATTTCGATACCTTTGTAATTCTGTTTGCGTATTTGTAGAATGAATTAAATTTACAACTATATTTTTTTTAAATAGTAAATTGAGAATTTGAGAATAATAAAATTTGAGATTGAGAGAATAGAGATATTGAGAATTTGATAATTGAGATGGAGATGTGAAAATATTGGGAGGAAGAGAGGTGTATTTAAAGAGATTTGATTGGGGAGAATGAAATTTAAATTTTAAAAAAAAAATGTCAAATCCGGTCGGTCCGGGTACGAGCACGAGTACAACGGGTATATAGTACATGGGTACACGGGCACAGGTACAATGGGCACGGGTCCACGAGCCGGTCCGAGCGGGCACAGGTTCACGGCAGTCCGAGTTCACGCGGGTTTTTGCCAAAAAAATCGTGACCGACCCGTTTCATACCTGTACCCGTGTATACCCAGGTTCAGACACGAGCGAACCGATCCGAATTTTGTCAAAACACTACTGCTGATTACTTATGTAGTGTACTGTCAATGATCAGATTGACACAAATACAGAAATAATTGCGTTCATGATCCATGCATACTGGTCCATACCTAGGACTTAATTATACAATACAAACAGATTTGCAAATCATATCACGTAGAGGACTGATATTCTTCGTGTTCTACAAACTAATTTAGGGACGTAAAAAATTCAGGTTGCGATCGGATACGGTACAATACAGTAGGGTTGTGTTTTGATTCGCGCGTCATGTATTGTGACCATTTAATAAATTTTTTAAAAATAGTACGACACACAAACTAATTTGGTAATAGCATTGCAAGCTACATGAATCAGAACCGTTAGATCATAATCAAATGGTGAATCTTAAATAAACTTCATTACAAAAAAAAAATAGTTAAATTGAATCAAACGTGACAAATGTCTTGGTCACGATGTGACTAACATGTCGTGATCATTCCTTCAAATTTGATCATCACACAGAACATTAAAATCTAATTTGATCACGATACAACACAGCATGGAATCCAAGTCACGACACATCATGTATTTACTTCCCAAATCTAATTGTATCTCTAAAAATAACCACCATTTAGGATATCAAAAATATTTATTGTGGTGGTATATGCGTTAATACAAGCATTTTCCAGATAATGGGATATATGCGATCACATAGATGGTAATGATTGAGATAAGATAGCGTTTAACTGTGTTAAATTCATTTTAAACAATTAATATGTATAGCCCCTGGGCCTTAGTAAGCTAGAGTTGTTATCAATGTATTACCAGTTTACCACCAATCACTATCAAAGTTGATAAAATGTCAATTTTAATGCCCTAATAAGCCAGCTATAAGGAGAGTACTTGCACAAGAGTCTCAGAAAGCGCCTTTGGTTTCTCTTGTACTAGAGACAATTACAGGACCATTTCCATAGACTAATAGTATTTGCACAACATTCTCCCGATCACTACAATGACAATTCTCTGTATAATATTTTATGTATAATGACAGTTCTACATTACTTTTCCACTTTCTCTGACAAAATTTTCACACAAAACTTCAATTATAGCTTTTCCTATTTCAAGTTTTATCCAACAAGAATAAAATAGATATTACTGTGGATTTACAAAACTGATGTACTAGAATAATTTCTCTATACAACCTTTTCTCATAAACTATAACAGAAGTTGAACTGATTTATTAGGAAAAAGAATCAAACAAAATCATCGTCAGATATATCAGAAGAAAGATGCCTCCGTTTCGGTGTAGATTGATTTTCACAATATGTAATGGGTTTATTCAAGAAAGGAGGCCTAATTCGCGGTGTCCTTAATGATTTAGAGTGTTGCAAAATTGGGTTGTTCTTACTTGAGGGTAATACGGACAGTGAAGATCGTTGCATTTTGAGTTGTGCGGATGGATTATCTGCTGAACATTTTGGTATAGATTCAACTGGTACGAGCTTACCATCTACTTGATTGGTGAAAACAAAGCTGATCTGTAAAAATCAAACAAAATATCATTTAAACTGTATTGGTAGTATACTGATTATATGCCTGGGTTGACATCATTCAACTTTGCTCTATATCCCTATTCTGGCCACCAACTAAAATTTATAAATCTCTTACAACACAGCCAATGATTTTTGTCCAAGCTGGGACACTCCTTTTTCTCTAATACAAATTATATAGAATTATAAATCAAATTTTCAATTGTTCGTTAACTCATATTGAGTCTGTCATAAAGTTCACATAAGTGGAGAATCTCACATTTATCAAAAGTTTTTAAAATTTTAAAAACCGTTTAATTACACAAGATAATTCCTATAAAATTATCATTAGAAAGTAATTTGAGTTCAATAGGTTCATAGTTTAACAAACTGCATATAGTTTCCCTTTTATTTGAATTTTAAATGGATGCAAAGACTCAATTTGGAAAGAAAAAAAATGGAATTCAGCAACTGTGGAGGGATGAATTGAAGCTGAGTGACCAAAATTGCATATAGATAAAAGCTAGTAACCTTCTGCGAAGTGTCCTGTTATGATCCAAATTGCTATTTGGGCCCAATAAACTGTGTATCTTACTTATATGTACTATGTAATTTAGACTCTTGATGAGAGAAAAATTTAGAAATTTCAGTTTACTCTAGTCTGTCTCTCTCCTCTCTTCTTCCTCATCGTACCAAACCTAACACAGTTTACACGTGGCCTGTCCATCCAGCCACTTTCTAGACAAATTGAAAAAGAAGTTTGTTATAATTTCTTACCTCATCACCAGCAGAGGATTGAAGGATACTATCAGGCACAGTTGATGGATTCGAATGATGACCCCAACTCATTAAGTCTTCCTCCAGAGGTGTCCCAATCTGAAATAACTAAGTACCATGAGACAAAAGCAAAAAGAAAACAATCATGGCTTCTAGAAGTTTACTTTATTTGCACTTCTCTTTTTACGACCAAATGACATAAGACAGACATGAGATAGTCACAGAAGATCTTACAAGCTATTGATATCTTTGCAAACAACCACCATTCACTTAATTATATTATTACAATACAATTTGCTTATTGAAGACATTCTAGGTCACTAAGACAAAATTTTAACCTGTTTCTCGTATCTTTTTTGTTCATGCCAGCATCCAGAAATTTCGGCAAAACCGCCAATGTCGCCATCCCCAGACTCCGTGATAATATCACTTGCACTGTTATCACCTTCTGTTGTATTGTTATCATCCCGACATCTTGGGCACTTCATGTTTTCATGTATTTCAGATCTGCATGAGTTTCAGTAGCAAATTTAAAACCAATAATCTATGTTTAAGCAGAGGCCTGAGCTAGGAGTGAGGATTTGTGCAAAATATATACCCCCACCCCACCCCAAACCCCCAAAAGGCATATTCCTGAAAAAAAATGTCCAAAATTTCATTTTTGCCAACTAAATACTAATAATATCATATATATCCCTGAAAAACGTAAGATATGATAGACGCCCCTACAAAACAAAAAATATCAGAAATGTGTCATAAAACAACCAAAGTACCATCATTAACCTTACTGTTACTCACCAAAAAACTCTGAATCTAATAAATATTAAAAAACTTTAACACTGATTCATACCCAGAGTGAAATTACACAAGTTGATTTATCCTTGCAATTAATCAATCAAGTATTGCTAAAAGAGTATAAGGAGTGTCATCTGTGTTTTTTGGCAGATATGCATAGTAACATGATACTTCAAGTGTTGCAGGGTTGACATTATATGTTAAGATTTTAAACGAGTACACATGAAATTAAGCCAAGAAAAAGAAAAAAAATAAGAACAAAGACAATGTCAGTGTAGTTTCATATAACATCTGTTCAATGTTCAATAAAACAACTATAGCATTATTTGCAGATAACACCAAGTAATAAAAAAATGATCATGTTTCCCTTGATTTGTAAATATAGACTCACCAGATTATTTCCTGTAACTAATTTTAAGCTCAAAAGCCAAAAATTTAATTTGTTTGGCTTGCTTATTATTCAATTCGGGCTTGAAAAAAGTTATGTTTCTGGAGATGGAGATAGTAAAGATTTAAAATAATTTTATACAACATATTATCCTAGTGGTTACCAAAAATCACAGAGAATGTTGGGGTGCTAGATTCAAACATGTGACATGCAAAAAAAGTATCATATGTTCATCTAGCTTGTCTATTTTTCATCAATTCAAACGTAACCAAGTTAATAATAATAATAAAAAAATAGTATACGTTAATAGTACCTTATATCATCACGAAATGTGAAAAGATCTCGTAGGTCCTCTCTGGAAAGAGAATTTCCCTATAAAGAAGAAGAGTTTATTCCAGCAAGAAATTAAGGAGTGCTAAGAATAAAAAGAAACAAGTTACAAAAATGCCCATGAAATATATACCTTCTCCTCGCTGTCAACATTTCCCTGCTGAATTACTTTCTGAAGCCCTTCTTTTGACATTTGACGCTGATACACCTGGCATATAATTTTTATCATTTAGAAAAAGGACACACCTGATATCAAGTTATATACTAAATTATCAAGTTCCGTGAAATAATTGATTACTAGAGTGTAATACCTTCTCCTCAATAGTTCCTGTGCTCAGGAACCGGTAGATATAAACTCTCTTTTTCTGACCATCTCTCCACACTCTTGCAGCTGCCTTCTCACAACAACAGCAAACGCAACAAAATTAAGGGTCCAAAATAAGGAGATTTTGCAAAATGTGTAAAATACTATATAATAGAGAAAGCTAATGGCCCAATTGACATATTATTACAAACTTCCAATACTAAAATGTCAAAAAAGGCAATTTAAGAAGCTTAAATAGCTATGTACCAATTATAATTGAAAAGGTTACATATTCATTTGCTGATTTAACTCTAGGTGCACCAGATAGTTACAAATATGATTTTTCTGAATTTCTGCACAGGTATTGGTTTTGGGAATAACAAAAGGAGGGCATTTTGGTCACAGGTGTTGAAAAGTAAAGGCTTGTTAGCAAACTCTTTGCAAAAGAATATCCTAGTTGGATTTTGTTACCACCTACTTACCTGTTTATCATTTGCTGGGTTCCAGTCAGGATCAAAGAGAACCAAGCGATTGCCTCCTATTAAATTGAGTCCACAACCACCAGCTTTGCTGCTAAGTAAAAATGCAAACTCATCCTACCACCAGGAAAGAACAATTTAAGTTATCATGAAAAAACTATAAGAATTAGAAACAGTGCCTTTTATTTAACTTTTGTACACCTTAGATGGATCATTGAATTGATTGACAAGCTTTTGTCTTTTGCTAATGGAAGTGGTTCCGTCTAGCCTTACAAACGGGTATCGCCTCTCCCGGCATAGTTGTGCAAATAGATCCAGCGTCTGATTAACATCAAATTAACAAGTGCGCTTTGAGGAAAAAATGATAGGGAGAATTGAAGAACAATAGAGAGGAAAATATAATCACCTGAGTGTAATTTGATACAAGGACAATACGATCATCTGTCCTCTGACGTAGGTGGCCCAATAACCGAGCTAAGACGTGCATTTTTCCAGATAGCTCTACCCACATCCCTCCCCCACCAGACCATGCTCCAGATCTTGCAAGTGAAGTAGAAGCAGAGACCATTAATCACTTAAAACTATTGTATGATAGTGAAATAGAATATATATATATATATATATAGTGTTGTTAGGTGAAGGCTACAATGCTAATCAATTTACATCATACATTTTAGATTTCTTTCACTGTTTTTATGGATATGACAAAAAATCACTGATCTTGAAAATTTTAGACCATTCAGTAGCACCGCTTTCTCCCAATCCAAAAAAAAAAATTGATGGTTTGAAAAAATAAAAAGAAATAATCATTGACCCACTATAAGAGTTTGAGTGTGAAGACCACATTGAACAGCTTCCATTGGCCGTTTGAATCTTAAAAATAAAAATCTGAAGTTGTAGCACCAAACCTGGCCTCATGGTCTTATTAAATAGATACCTTCCGGAAAATAGCTCTGGAGGGAAAAATTGGAGGCAATTGTCGAAACCCGAAGTCCCTGAACTGCTACTTTTCATTGTGTCGTAAATAAGCTGCAACAAAAGAATCATTAGTAAACTAACTATTTGTTCTACCAGGATAAGACCTCAAATAAGGCAACATTACAAGAGCCAAATGAATCAAATTCAGTGCCAAAGTTGAGATGCATGCTTAGAGCTAAACTGTACAGATACCTTTGGATGGTTGCAAAGCTTTTTCAGATTAGTTATATAGGCTAAAATAGCAGACCGTTTTGCATCTTCCGATATGAGACGTCTCACCTAGAAAACAAGAATTTGTTCAAATAGTAGTTTGATGAGCAAATATAATGAAACAATTCTGTACTAACCAGGCAAGATCAAACTCACATTCTTAGACTGTATGAAGTGTTTATACAATGTGATCTGTAAAGGAGTCAGCTTGCAACACACCACTTCAATTATCTATATTGGAAACAGCAAGTTAACTATGTCAGTAAATATCAGTAGGAATTCTTATTCCATTAAATCCATCCAAGTAATGATTAAGCTTTCATCCAAACTCCCCCCCCCCCTAAAAAAAAAAAACCGAGAGAGGGATCGAAAATAAAAGAAAAATAAATAATAATAATAATTGGTAGACAATAAAAAGAGAGAACAAAAACACACTTGTTCAGAAGAAAATAAATAAAAATGAGCTTGTGTTTATTTAACATAGGAACAAACTTGTTTGCTGTCAAGAAAATGAAAAAGAGAAAAAGCACTAACCTTTGGTGGTAGATGGTTTGACAGTAGTGTATTTGTTCGCCTCAATATGAACTAAAATTTCCAAAGTTAGCCATAAAAAAATATGTCAAGATATAATTGAATTATAATTTGAGAATTAAAAACATGATGAAAAATTTGATATTTTTGTATTATTAGCTGCATAAATGAAGTACCTGATTTACTTTGGAACTAAGCTCTGAAGATCTCTCAGCACCCAATTTCTTTTCTTCTGAGGTGGCCGTTGGCTCTCTTCCACTAATTATTGGTGCCTTCACTCAAATAAAGCAATGAATTTTGCTCAATAATACAACAAACTCATTATAAAAATGGGAAATTTAAAGGATCGTATAGATTTGGAAAAAAAAACAAGCCAAATAATTTTAGACATGGGCAATAGAATAAACTTACTTCAAAGTACCGACGGAAGTAGGAGGCATCCCCTAAAATTCCAGGATTAGTGAAATTTACCATGGAATAGAACTCCTCAAGATCATTCTGTGGGGATAAACATAAAGCGTTAGTAACAAGACGCATGTTTAACTTTCCAGACCAGGTTATTCGAGAGTCCGTGTCCTCTAAGATATCTCAACTTTTCAGTTTATCTAAAGCCAGGACAAATTTTTTCGGTGCTTATTCGGAATGCAGGGACGGCAGTATTATTGTGCTCTGAGATTCGTGCAGAAATGATTTGAACGGTCTGGATTTTCCGCTTATCAACTCAAAGTTTGAGATACTCAGGGGAAGCGAATTTGTTATTCGAGGGGCAAGGTTAAAAACAGAAATTGAAGCTTTATTAAGAGACAACCTGCATTGGAGTTCCAGACAAAAGAATACGCCTTTTACAAGGAAGAGCTGCCAATGCCTAGATAAGAACAATGACAACATAAGCAGGGGTATTCTCGTTGTAACTTGAAACATGATAGAATTGATGTTTTGTTTTGTTATGTTATTACATTTAGTTATGTTAGTAAATATGGGCTTTAGAGGAAAAATTGATTTTACAAAACATACCAGTATCATGGCTGATCACCCAGTATACCACACTAAAACACTATACACTATTTAGAACCTTGTATTGACCAGATATTTTTCATGCAAAGTTGAAAAGTTTTCCTTTTGTGTGAGCCACAGAGATCTAGAAAGAATTTGATTTGAGTTTATAAGATTGACCTTATTTGTAAGTGTTTGGTCATTCTTCAGTCTATGGGCCTCGTCACATATCAGGAGGTCACAGCTATCGGGTCTCTCAAATTTCGCAGAATGCATCCTAAATGTCTCATAGGAAATTATCAACACCTGGAACAAAATCATCATGATAGTATATATTAGATCCACTGAAATCAAACATTTTGGATGATAACATAATAGATGTACTGAGTGATGAATAAAATCAGTGCAGGGCAAGAATTGCAAAATGCCAATATTATATTGGCAACATAAGTTCAGTTCAACCATTCTTTGTTTCATAATTAAAACTAGTTACCTATTAAGCCAAGATAAAAAAAAACAAAAGAAAAGAAATGACAAAAAGAAAAAGAAAAGAAAAAAAACAAATGGAAATGTATCAAACAATTGACATTGACACAAGCAAGACCAGGGGCATAGCCAGGAATTGGTCCAGAGATAGGAAAAATCCAGTGTAGTAAAAAAGAATACTGGCAGTGCAAATTTGAACTCTAAAGGTAAGAAAAAATTGAATTCTGTGGTAGGCAAAATCCCGCATAAATATGGATCTAAGCTTAATTTTCAATACCAGGGACTTGATTTTCAAAATCCAGGGTAGGCAATTGCCTACCCCTGCCCCAATGTGACTCCACCACTGAGCAAGACAGTGCCAAAAATGCAGCACTTGAACCTGCAAATATCTTAAGCAATAATCGTTAAATACTCGAGGGCTTGAAACAATTTACCTGGAAACGACTACATGGTTTCAGAAAACTATCAATTCCAGAAAGAACATCTGCACGAGTACTTTCGCAAAGAGCGAGCAGCAAAACTCTTACCCCGAGCCACTTGTTTATTTCGGACTCCCAATTGCTAACTAGGCTTGTAGGAGTCACAATCAGCGCCCTCTTTACAATTGGCTTTCCATCAAACCCCTGACGAAGAAGAGTGTATAACAGTGTAATTGATTGTAACGTCTTTCCCAAACTGCATGGTTTAGAGAAAACAGTCATCACTAGCATACAACATTATACAGAGCATGATTTTGAAAGAAATTAGAGATAACAGAGAGTTATGCTATTACCCCATGTCATCGGCAAGAATGCACCCTGAAATACCTTCGGCACCCGACAACCCAGAAACACAGTCAAACATGAACTGAACTCCTTCTCTGCAATTTAAGTAGGTGGATGGAATTATAATCAAACTCTAGATCTCAGTTATATTGATATTATTAGTGAACACTCTTCTCTGCAATTTAAGTAGGTGTTAGTCATTTAACTTTCTTTTTCAAAGATATACCGTGTCTTTATTTTCACCTAATGACCCCTTAGTTACCAAGCCACTTGATACAACTTTTCCTACGTTTTTCTTATACTTTACTAAGGTACAAAATCTTAATATTCAATGTGGTTCTTAAAAATCAATAGGCTGGATGTTTCATACAATATTTTCCTAATTTGCTTTGTTTTGCCTCGTATTTGCTTTTTCTTTTTTGTGGGGCTGGCTTCTAAGAAAATACCTTTGATGAGGTCGTAGATAACGAACTAGCAAATGATCAACGACAATCATAGTCAAATCGATGTCGTTCTCCTTATCACTCTCCTCTGAATGCCACAGGATCAAAGGCTCGACACCTGGAGGAAGCTCCTCACTCTTTTCTAAATTATCCTCTCTAGTAGAAGAAACCGGCAACTGAGGTAGTAAATTACATATAGGGGTCAATGGCTGCCCCGAGCCCCACGGGACGAACCTCTTTCGAGCCAAAAGGCGCCGTGCCAGCTCTTCATTACGGTCTCTGTAACCCTTTTCACACGGTGGTTTGAAGGGTTTCCTGGCGATTGCGGCTGCTTCAGATACTGAGAGAATTCTAGGGATCAGTGGCTGCCGTTTTACAACGAGATTTCCCCTGGCAAGTCAAAATAAACATTTTGTAAGTAAGACCAAATAATGCAAACTGAAAGCACACCAACTATAAGAATACCCGAAACTACAATCAAACATAACAAAAAGAAAAGATAGCACTACTTACTACTAACGCAAGCAGAGCTAGGGTGTTCCTAAGTTGTCAAAAATACTCTGAGTTAAACTTTTATACAGTCCAGTGAGCTTCAAATGAAGGATCTGAACAACTGGTTGTTATTTCTGTCATGAGTGCCACATGTAAGTCGCAAATTCATTATCTTTTAGTTCTTTTCATATTGAAAATTGTCGAACAAATGGGCGCACAAAAGGAACTTATAGCCTTCACTTCTCTTAATCTTGTTGTACAAAACAAGCTTGAAATTTTGCAAATTACATGTATCACTTGCACAGCAGATCAAGATCGGCAGTTGAAATTCGTCATATAAAGTCAATTCAACATTTAAAGGTATAGCTAAAAAACTTCCATGGCGAGCTTAGATAACACTAGCTCTACTCATTCTAACACCTTATACTGTACTAATCATATTGGTCAGATATACTCATAAAATCAAACAACCTCCTGGTAAGAAGATAGTTCTTAATAATAAAATTGAAGCAATAATGAGGGTACTGTGACATAATTGATAAAAATTGTAATAATGAGGGAGTAGGAGCGGTCCAATGGGCATCAGATCAAATTCGGTTCGATGCCAGGTCAGAGCCATCCGGTTCTCATCAAGATTCATGTGCATTTAATCCATACGAATCTTAAAGTTATGCTCACAAATCATGAAGCGGATCGGACAGCTCCAACCGGGCATCGGACCGCCCCTGCTTCCCAGTAATGAAGCTCAACTAATCCCGGTCAAACCATTAGTAACTCTATTTTAGGCGTTAAGGTCCTACATTTCGTAAATCTCTTTCTAAGAGGCAGCAAAAGTTGATTGATTTGACCACCAGACAATAAAATGGAGGTAGTGAATTCATTGATTGATTGATTATAGAAAGCGTCCATTGCAGTTCAGCATAAATTTGCTCGAAATCATTGAAATGAAGGAAAAACTGTCCATTACCTAACCAAATCAGCAACATTTTGAGACTTCCGCTCCTGATCGGATGGTAAATAATCCTCCCCTCCGCCTTTCTCTTCGTCGCTACCGTCGTGATAATCCTCGTCTGCTTCCTCTCCGCCGTCCGATTTAGCAGAATCCGAATCCGAGAAGACCTCGATCTCTCCCTCCTCTTCTTCTTCCTCCTCCATCCGGTAAGCCATTGTGAGAATCTCGGGATCTCAGTTGAGAGAGGGGAGGCGGGAAACTGTGAATTTTGGCACTTGCGAGTTGTGATTTGTGAATGACACTCGATTTTTGCAATTTTGGCGGTAAGTCGGACGAAATTTGCAAAATTCTTCATTTCTATTGGGTCCAGGTCCTCTAAAGTAACCCAACTTTTGGGTTTTGGATCAACGCCGTCCGATTCGAATCCATCGATCGAAATATTCTCGGGATTTGGATTCGTTGTTCGAGATTTGTGCGCTCCACTTCGGATAGATTATCACGGATTCGAATCGGACGGTCCGAATCTAAAATCCAACTTTTGGGTTAGTTCACTAGATCTGAACTCATTTCTATTTGGGTTCATATCTATTGACAGAGCTTTTATTTGTTTCATGCAGCACATCAGCTAGATATTTTTCATATCTATCGATCTTGCGCTACGTGAAGCCAAACCAGCTCTGTTAATATATTCACCCGATAATGGGAGTAAGCTGGTTTTTCAACATTTAATTTTGATAATTAATGTTAAACACCTTTCGCAATTAGTTTACTATTATATATTTAATTTAAAAAAAATTATCTTATTAATATTATAATAATTAAATTATTTATAATTTATTGTATTTTTATTTGTAGAAGGTTCGTATTTTTTTAAGTACAGATATTTGAACTAATTCATAATACATTAAATATCTGCTGATTTAATTATTTTATTTTTATTTTGAATAATTTATTTTATTTAAAAAAAAAGATAGATTCAGAAGTAATGAAAATTCATAAAATTATTTTTATTTATACATGAAAAAATAGCAGACATTATGAAATAAAAAATATCATTATTTTAAAATTGATATTAAAATTTGTAAAGTATTATAAAATTGACAAAATTTTAAATAAGAAGGAACAATTAATGGTGTTATGGTCATTTTATTTCTAAAATTGAACATTAAGTGGTGATGTACTTCATGGCGAATCCAATAAAAGGTTAGGGGGGTAGTCCTCTCCTGGATTTTAAAATTTTAGTCTATATCAACTCTGCTTTCCTCTCCTTTGAAATTTTATTCTTCCTCTGAAAAGTCCGTCAAGCATTAGTCAGAGAACACCGGAAAAAAAATTAAGTTAATCTCTTTTTTTCTTCAAATATACAAATTAAGCAAATCTAGTAATTAGGGTTAAAATTATAATTTATTTGATTTTTTCAAATTAACTAAATCTTAATTTAGCTAATGAATTTGAATTCAATTAATTATGTACACCTGATCCGTCCTTGATGCACTTGCTAAGAAAAATATTTATTGCTGATCGGAATGAATAATGATTAAAATTAGAAATTTGAAGATTAACTTGTGAAAGTAAAAAACTTTGTGCGCTACATAACATTATCCTTATTATTTAAACTTAAAATATTAGCTAATGTCATGTTTAACTGTGGCATAAAAAGTGAAGTAAATTTTTCTTATTTTACATTTAAGTTCTCGAAAGAAGATTAAAATAGAAAATAAGATATAAATTTATTCGAAATAAGTTATTCTACTTTTTAAAATAATTTATTTATTTTACATCTCGGACCTAACTTGAATGATTATAATAATATTTTATTTGTATATAATTAGTTTATTATTAATAATAATTATTATTAGTATATAATTATATAATTAATATCTTATACTGTTAATATATTAAATAATTATTATAATAATATTATATAATTAATATCTTTTTATTAATAATTAATATTAATATATTAAATAAGTATTATATAATATTGTAATATATTATAATATTAGTAATATATTAATATTATGTAATTAGTATCTTATTAACTATATATAACTATATAATTAACACCCTATATTGTTAACATATTAAATAATTATTATAATAATAATATAATATATTAATATTATATAATTAGTATTTTCTTATTCATAATTATTATTAATATGTACCTATATAATTAATATGATATATTGTTAATATATTAAATAATTATTATAATAATAATATAATATATTAGTATTATATAATTAGTATTTTTTTATTCATAATTATTATTAATATGTAACTATATAATTAATATGTTATATTGTTAATATATTAAATAATTATTATAATAATATTATATAAATAGTATCTTATTATTAATAATTATTATTAATTTATAATTATATAATTAATAATTAATATTGTTAATATAGTAAATCATCATTATAACAATATTATAATATATTATAGTTGTTATTAATATATTAATATTATATAATTAGTATCTGATTATTAATTATTATTATTAATTTATAATTATATAATTAATAATTAATATTGTTAATATAGTAAATTATTATTATAATAATATTATAATAGATTATAGTTGTTATCAATATAATAATATTATATAATTAGTATCTTATTATTAGTAATTATCATTAATATATAATTAATATTTTATATTGTTAATTTATTGAATAATTATTTTAATAAGATTATATAATTAGTATCTTTTATTTATATTTATTATTAATTTATAATTATATAATTAATATTTTATTATTAATAATTACTATTATTATATAATTAATATTTTATATTATTAATATATTAAATAAATTTTATAATAATATATTACAGTTATTATTAATATATTAATATTATATAAGAGGAGGGTTCAAATGCACCCAAATGCACTCTATCTTTCATATCTTTTATCTTCATTTTCAAAGTCAAAACAGTCAATCCGAACTGTTAGATGTGATGTACATATTAAGATGTGCTTGGAGACAAAATTTTATATTTTTTGAATTTTTTTTACAATTTATTAAACCACTTTGAAAATCACTGATCCAATGGACTAGAAAATATAAAATCAGGGATTTTCAAAGTGGCTTAATAAATAGTAAAAAAATTTCAAAAAATGTAAAATTTGGTCTCCAAGTACATCTTAATATATAGATCGCATCTAACGTTCGGATTGACTATTTGGACTTTAAAAACGAAAAAAAAGGATTTGAAAGATAGGGTGCATTTGGATGCACAAAAATTTGGGTGCATTTGAACCCTCCTCATTATATAATTAGTATCTTATTATAAATAATTAATCATGACTTTCAAAACTTTAGTCCTCCACCAACTCTAACCAAAGAAGGAATACTTTAAGCTATGATTTAACTTTAGGCCTCAACCAAACATGAATAATTTATATCGGCCTAAATTGGAATAGTTATTTAGGCCTCCTTAACTTTAGGCCACAACCAAACACCACCCTAATCCAAAGAAATAGTGGGTTAGCAAGAATAACTTTAGTGGAGTTAGTGATATTAATAAAATATTTGATTCCTCTCAATTAAAGTAAGTTTAAATATTAAATTAGTATTAAATAAAATATTTGATTAGTACTAAATATAATATAATATTAGATTAGTATTAAATAAAATATTTGTGTAAATATTAAATGTAATAATATCAATTTAAAATGTATATTAGTATTAAATCAATATAATATTAAATTAGATTAAAATTAAATAAAATATTAGATTAAATATCATATCGTAGTCATTTAAATAATAAATATAATATAATATAATATTAGTTTAAATATTAGATTAATATTAAATAAATATAATATCAGATTTGATTAGTATTAAATAAAATATTAGATTAAATATAATATAATATTTGTTTAAATATTAAATGTAATACAATATTAATTTAAATGTTAAATATAATATAATATTGGTTTAATTATTAAATGTAATATAATATTAATTTAAATATTATATTATTATTAAATAACAAAGTAGATTAATATTAAATAAAATATTAATTTAAATATTTAATATAATATAATATTTTTTTAATATTAAAGTAAAATAATATTAGTTTAAATATTAGATTAGTATTAAATTAAATATTAAATTAAATATTAATTTAAAAATAAAATAATATTGGTTTAAATATTAATATAATATAATATTAATTTAAATATTAGATTGAAGTATTATTGAAAAATATGCTTCATATATATTTAACAAGTCATTATAAGTATAAAAGTTAGTTGAAAAGATAAAAATAAATAAATCATCATTATATTCCTTCTCTCCATTGCTATTTCAAACATACAATCCAAACAGCATTTCTACTAATCTGGAATAGTCAAAGTTAGTGCTATTCTTGAACCCCTTGGGTTAACACTATTTTCAACTACTAACTCAAAAATCGCTATCCTTGCACTAATCCTTGCACGATCCAAACGTATCCTTCAAGAATTAGAGAATCTTTTCTCTCTGTTTTTTTTTTCTTTTTATTTTACGCTTTAAAGATAGCAGAGAATAAGGTCCGCTATACTAAAAAAGTAAAGTTCACTAGAATTATTAAAAAGCAGCGGCCTAAGTTTTATATATAAACACCTGATTAATCTATATAAACATCTAAAAAAAAAGCAGCAAATTTGAATCCTAAGATTGCTGCTAATGGCAGAGGGAAAAAACTGGTTTGCTTGGTGCATATTTAAGTAACTTGTTTCTTAAATTAAACGTCAACCAACAATTTAAATAGGATGGAACTCTTTTAGTTTAGAACTGGGACAAATTACGTGCAGTTGAGTTTTTACATAAACATAACAAAGTTGAATTTCAACGAAAATATTAATAGTGAAATTTTTTTTTTTTTTTAAAATGAGAAAGGGGAGGTACCACAATTGGTTAGAAAAAAGTTCTAGAGTTGTTGTACCCAAAGGTCAAGAATTCGATTCCCCATCACGACTTCGCAGCTTCTTTGAAGATTTTCAAAAAAAAAAAAAAAAAAAATTATATATCACCTTCCCTTCTATATATTTTTTTTATCATCACTGTTGGATAAAATCTTTTGCAAGTTTTGAATGAATATTTCACCGCCATCTTTAAGTATTTTTATTTTTTGATAAATTTCGTTGGAGGTCACTAAACTTTGATTTTCGTTACGAATTGGTTACTCAATTTTTATTTGTCCCTCCATAACCACTGAACTTTGTAATTATTACGATTAAGTCACTCTGTTAATATTTCCATCCAAAACACTAATGAAATGCCACGTAAATGTTCAACTCATCATTTTTTAAAATTAAATAATCATGGGGACAATTTGGAGACACCATTCACATCTTTTCTCTCTTCCTTTTTAATATTTTTCTTCCTCCATGCTCTTTCTTCTTTAACTCTTCCAAAATACTGATCTCTGTTCTTTTAGGGTTTGTTCGGCAGTCTATTAGAAAATATGAATGGGTATAAGAATCAAAAATTTTGAACTGAATTTTACTGTTCACGTGGAAAAAAAAAAATTCAGTCTAAGTGATTTTTTTTTCCACATAAACTATACTTTCGGAATTACTACCGAACAGGACCTTATAGTATCAATTGAAGGTGCGTATATATAGCACATCCCACTAAAATGCTAGATTTATTCAATTTCTTTCTTGACGCTATCAAATAACTTTTAATTAAAGTATCCAACTATCTATCAGAATGATTTTTACAAAATGAATTAATTACAGTCTTAACTAACAGTTTGACGAAGTACCACTTTGGTATGGTAATTCCAAGGTGATTCCTGAACACCTCGACGAAGTTTATTGGTTCCAGTAAGTACCAGTAACAAAGAAAATGCAAAATAGAGCAACAAAAAAAAGAGCAAATTTTGATTCATTTATAAATCAGAATCACATAATACGTACAGCATATCTTGCTTATATTCTGCGAGCCTTTTACTCTTTCATTTTTACCAAAACTGAAAGAGCACGGAGGAAGAGTTAAAAAGAAAGGAAAAAAAGATGAAAAAGGAAGAGAGAAAAGGTGTGAATGGTGTCTCTAAATTGTCCGATTATTTAATATTAAAAAAATGATGAGTTGGACATCCACGTGGCATTACATTAGTGTTTTGGATGAAAATATTAACAGAGTGATTTAATTGGATCAATTATAAAGCTCAGTGGTTACGAATGGACAAATGAATGTTGAGTGACTAATTCGTAACAAAAAACAAAATTTAGTGAACTTCAAATAAATTTATCATTTTTTTTTTGTTATAGTTTTTGTGTGTGTGAAAGAGATTTATTTTGGTCGGTTAAGTTTGACCACAGAAATATTATTTTAACGAAATAAAAGATTATGCAAAATTAGTTTAAACAATGAAGTCTCGTCATTAATCTTTGTCATAGTCTCGTCTTAATTTTTTTTTTTAAATCAACCTTTTAATTGTATACAAAACAAACTTTCAAAGTTAAAGATTGAAAACACAAAATAGTTTGTTTGTGAAATAACCTAAGATCGACAAACTGATCCGATAAATTTTATATTTAAAGTGTTTAGTAAAATTAGGATCGCGCTTGTTTATTAACAAGAAAAATATGATATCTCCGTGAAATGCTAAAAGTAGCATGCATATGCATAGGGTTTTTTTATCAAGACTTCTCAACGTAACAATTAGAGATGTTAATGATCTAAGTTCGAGTGAGTTGAGGTATGTTCGTGCTCGGTTAATTAAGTTAATGAGCGAGTTAATTCGAGCTGAAAAGATAATACTGAGTTGACAACTGTGGTCGTACATGCTCAACTCGTTAAATGCTCGAGTTGATTTGTGCTCGTTAAACGACTTGTTAATAAATCAAGTATGTAGGCAGTTTTGAATTTGGTTTCAAGTTTTTTGTATAAGAACTTGACAAACTGTCTTATCATAGCTAATTTCTCCGATAAAAAATATTGGTATCTTGACATGTTGAGTTGTACAACAGACTCGAGTATTACAAATTATCAGTTCATTAATTTCAATAGTGTCTTATAGGTACCCACATAAAACAAAATAAAATATTTGCACACCGTATTGAATTTGTTTTTGTTCATCAACCCAAACAGTGTGTCTTAATGTTGGGTTAGTATAATAGTGAGCTAACTCATATAAGACAAACAAAGAATAGTGGGTTAGTGCTATTTTTGCTCCATCTAAATATTGAATAGCTCAAAAGAATAGTGTTATTCTTGGGTTAGTACTATTCTTGCTCCATCCAAACGCACTCTAATGGAACTATTTGGGATTGGATGTGGCATGATTTCATATAACGCAGTTCTCATTGAGCGAGTTATGATTGAGTTGGGATCTATTCATGTTCGGTTCATTAAGTTAATGAGTAAGCTATTAGCGAGTGAATTACAAACGAGCTGTGAATTATGAGCAATTTTCTCACCTCTAGTAACAATGGGTGTTACTAGGGATCTGGTCGACTATAGTAAAGCAGCAGAATTGAGATTTTATTTTAGCTAGACATAACTAAAATTGAGCAAACATATCTTATATAGAGCACTCAGAGGTGCAAACGGATTATATAATATATGTTGGTATCCGAAATTAGAAATAGATTTCGATCTGTATTCGTTTTATTCTAGCCAAAATAGAGCACTCAGAGGTGCAAATAGATCATATATTATATGTTGGTATATGAAATTAAAAATAAATATTCGATATCCGAATATCTATGCAGATATAAATATAATTTAAAATTTTAATTATTTGTATTCAAATTGTAGATACATACTGTACGATTTTTAAAAAAAAATTATGAAAAAAGTATGTATATATCTATGGATATCCGATTTGTATCCGTTTAATATCCTATCAAAATTCTTTTAATAATTTGATTCATATACGACCGATCTGTATCATTATCCATCAAATATATAAACTGTATGCGTGTCCAGAAAATAAAAACAGATGTAAATATGATTTTATCACTATCTAATCCGTTTGCACTTCTAATAGCACTCTTTCAGTTTTCTCAATTCCATAGAAGAATGGAATTGAGAATTGAGACATATGGAAAGATGCATAGTTAAAGTTAATGTTCATTTTCATGCGCTTATATTTAAAACGCTGGTTTATAATTTGATTTCGAATAAAATAGAATCCCACTATCACCACCGAAATAAATAACTTATTTTATGTGTTTATCTCCAACTACTTTTCATTTATCTAATTAATCTATTCTATAGAATCTCCTTTATCTTCTTTATAATTTGCTTTTGTCTATTCTTTTGATCTCTTTTTGTTCACTTTAACAAAATTGCAGAGAGGTGAAAAATGATGACTTTATACCTTGTTTTGTTGATGTGGTAACTTTATTTTTATTTAATATTCTTTCACCTTTCTTCTTTGGACATGTTATAAGAGGAGAATAGTTTCCCTTTATTTACTCCGGTCACTATTTTTGACGATCTTAGAAAAAATTGTAAAATTAATATTATGAGATTGATGGACACAATTTTTTTTTTTTTTTCAAATGTAATCCCTTTTGAAATAGTTTTGCTCTTTTATTTTTCTTCCCCTCTAGCTAGTGATTTATAGTATATTGAAAGATTTTAGAAAAAGATGATCCATTAATTCTACATAATTGTTTGAGGGCAGATTTGTTGTTATAGCAATAATTTTTTTCGTCTATTTGACTAATTTGTAAAAACATACAATTATTGAATTTTATGATTTCTTATATTTTTGAAATATATACAGATTCAAGTTAAATGAAATTGCAATATGAAATACTTGGACTGAAGAAATCATGAAAACACTTATCAAGAATACAAATTATAAAATCAGAAACTTGGTAAAGTAAGCTTAAGGTTATTTAAACAGGGAACAAACATTGGTAACATTTTCAGCCTGTCAGAAATACTGAAGTAACAACTCGATCAAACTCAGAAGCAACTTAAAATGTTATAACGTTTGTATAACATTTTACAAATGTTATAACGTTTTAAGAATGTCAGGAATGCTGAAGTGCAGCACTAACAAATTCACATTTAATCACAAATGTTGGTAACGTTTGTCAATAGTTACAACGATTTAATTAAATCAGCGTGTAACGTTTGACAAAAGTTGTAACGTTTTAATTAAATCTGAGCTTCAGAAATTTCTGTTTTTGATCAAGATTTTTCAGTGAAAAACGTTACATAAACGTTATACAATTGTTGGTAATATTTTGATCGATTTCACAATGTCAGAAAATTAAAATCCTAAATCGCATTTTGAACTAAAACGTTGTAACATTTTAGGTCAAACAGCTAATTAAACAACTGTCTCTATAAATAGAACAGTAGGGTCTCTTTTCAAAGTAACCTAGCTGCCTCTAACACTGCAGAAATTTATTTTCTATGGGCTTGAGTTCCTCCATTGTTGTGGGAGCTTAAAACTTTAATATCCCTCAAACAACCTCAAACCCACTTCACTAATCTCAAGTTAGATTAGGTTAGAGTGATATATTGAGTGTTTCTCTTGTGGAGATTAAACTTTGAGACATCGTTATCTCCTTCTTGAGTTGTTCGTGTGACTTTCCTTGGTTGTAAGGGCTCGTCGGTTCTCATCTCTAGTTGGCCATGTGACTTTTCTTGGTTGTAAGGGCTCATCGATTCACAAGTTGTAAACCTTTCGTATTGGGTAATAGAAAGACGCACCTAGAAGAGGTTGCGAGGCTCCGGAGACATAGGCCTTTGTTTTGCCGAAATTCTTTATCATCCCGCGTGTTAATTTTCTCTAAACTCATCTATTTACTTTTAATTGCATTTATTTTAAGCTTTCTTTTTTTTGAGCTATTTAGAGGTGCACTAAGTGTAACAAGATTTTGATTTTCAAATTACAGTGATCAAATGTAAATAAAAATCAATCATATGTAGTATCATATATGGAATCCTAAACTAGACACTGAACTCCAAAAGAAGCAGTATCAAGATTTCAGCCATGTCGATTATTTACATCATTGACCATAGGCAAAACACAATTACACCCATCCTAATATCCATAGCCAACAACTTACAGACATGCCAGCAAAACAGGTAAGGCATGATAGTAAAAGCACTTAACATAGTCAACACAGAGAGGAGCTACAGCCAACACAACATAGTCAACACAGAGAGGAGCTACAATCAACACAACATAGTCAACACAATCAGCTTACAGAGAAGCACAACCAGCACAACCAACACAACACAATCAACACAATCAATACATCCAACACAACATAGTCAACACAACACATCCAACATAGCCAGCACAACAAAAATAACCATTCAGATCAGCAGCCAAGCAAAGCTAGAACAAGAAAATAGTATTTCAGTTTGCTAAAAAATAGTCAACACAGCCAAAACATAGAGTCAAGTACCTGTTGAGCATGCTGAAATATTGAGCTTCTCTAATCAGTTTTTTGCATCGGTATATTCACTTCAAGGTTATCCTCTTCTTTGGCTGCTTGCTGAAAATATTAACAAAAATAAAAGATAAGTGTGAAAGCTATTTCAATAATCAAATAAATGAATAATAGATTTCCTCGTCTCTTACCTGTAAGGTGTGCAATGTGACAGTTGAGCTTGCTCTTATCCAATCACCTCCACAAACTAAAAGTTCGACCATATCATTAGTTAGAGAACTTTTGTAGTCATCTAGTACATGATCTCCGGCACTAAAAGCCGACTTAGAGGCGACTGTTGATATTGGAATGCCAAGGACATCTCGAGCAAAATTGCTCAAAAATTGGAAACTTCACACAATTAACTTTCCACCACTCCAACACATCAAAGGATTAAATATAACTCAAATTAAACTAATTTGCCAATCCACAGCTGAAACAACAAATCCGACTCTACGCAGTTGAGAAGGGCGCAAATATGCAGAAAAGAATTAAATATAACTCAAATTAAGAATCCAGCAGCATAAAATTCAATAAAAAAAAAAGAATCCAGCCAGCAGCATTCAGTTCAGAAATCACTCTAATTAAGAATAAAAATAAAAAAAGAACTCACATTGCTGCTCTGTCTTGTTTGCTAACTTCAATACTAAGCCTAAGAACTTGGCAGAAAAATTGCCTCCGAATTATACAGAGAGCGAGATGACCATGCCATTCATTGCCAAAAACCTACTTGCAAGCAAATAAAAAAAATATGGATGAGCATGAAAGTAGAGATTTACATCAAGAAAGAATTGAGCTCTCGAATACATAGCTTATTAGCACTTAAAATTGGACCTTAAGAAACACAATCTGAGTGTTGCGAAACAATTGAAACTAATTAAGCTTTAATTGTATTATGAAGCTTACCAGGGGAGTAAATAAGGCTTTGTTAGGGATTAAGGAATTCCAAATTTAGCAAACCAGTTTCTTACTAAAGGTTTTATCAGTATATCAAATTCAGATAAGTTACTGGTAATAACCAGTATAAGAAGAAATAGGTATTAAAATACTATTTTTTTTTTGCTTAAAATTCAGCCAAGGCAAGAAAAACAAATGATGAAGTAAAATAATGCCAATCAATTGGCAGAGTGAGGCAAAGGTACTATGCATAGCGTACCAATTAAACGGGTTACTTTTGTTGGTGTTCAATCGCCTTGCTAACGACAGTGCTGGAACCCTAGCTCTAAACCCTAGGTCGGTGGAAGAATTCCAATCGACGGAGCTACGCCTTGGTGCTAGAATCCTAGCTCCAAAGCCCATCTAGTGCAGTACTAAAACCGAACGTGAGGTGTACAGTTGGCTTAGAGAGAGAGAGAGAGAGAGATAGCAGTACTGTTGCGAGATGAGAGCAGTTGCGACTTGCGAGAGAGAGAGGAGCGATGGCCAAGTTAGGGTTTAGAGCGAGATGAGAGCGAGTCAGAGAGCGTTAGAGGCTGGGAGTCTCCCAAATGGCTAGGTTAAATGAATGGCCTCATGTGCTTTTTAATTTCTCCAAGTAAAATGAATGGCTGGATTTTATGAGATTCGATATGATCAAGTAAAATGAATGGCCAGTGATTTTATGAGATTCGAGCCACGAAAAAATCACGAACCTATTTCGATCGAACCAGGCTAGGTTTGAGTTTGGTTTGAATTAATTTCAAACCGAACCTGATTTGGTTCGTTTCAATTCGAACCCATTTCGAATCGAATTATGAATTTTGAATTTTTTTGCCAGCCCTAATTATGAGTATCAAATGTGAATAGAGATTAATCATATAAAATTTTCATACTGCAAATGAGTATCAGTTTTACAATTTTTCTAACATTTTACTCGAAACTATATAGAAAATCACATACAAATACAAAACTTTTGAAAATAAATAGAAACCAATTGATCTCATAGCTTGAACATACCTCCACCTATATTTTTGACTACCTTTTGAGCTCGTATATTTTTCAAATCTCATATTTTCTCTTATCCAGATGAAAAAAATATATTTGGTGTTAATTTTTTTTGTTAGTTTTTATCAATTGATTAGTGTCAACTTTGTTATAATTTTTAATTTATTTGCAACATTTTAAATAAAAATTAAAAGTCAAACCACATAACTATTTAATATCTACAAAGAATTATTTTTCCAACCTTCAAATTTGTAATCTCCTATACAAAAAATATTGCTCTGTCACTGGATCAAACATTGATTCTCTCTGCATTGATACTTGCTCTAAGATTTAACCATTTTCTATTAGACACAATTAAAATTTATATTCCATGGTTTTATATTTCTTGTGTTTCTCCATGACAATTTTGATATTTTACTTTTAATTAAATTTTTTTCAGCTAGGTAACGTATCGTAGTAAAATTATATGTAAAAAAATGAGTAGAACTAGGGTGTTCTTAAGCTCACCAAAGTGTTTGGTAAGCTTAACTCCAAAACCCATCAAATCGATTTCAAATGACGAATCCGAATCATTGAAACCCGTCTATCTTACGTGTGATGCGTCTACATGTGAAATTTTTAAACATTCGAATTAGTTTAGTATAAAGTCAATCGGTCAAAATTAGAAAGTTAATAAGTTAATTTTTTTTTTAACTCTGATAGTGGCTATCAGATTACATATATACCGAATTACAACAACTACAGAAACTTCCGAACAAAAAGGAAAATTAGCGAAACAACAACTAAAAAACTACTAGAATTCAAACTAATATTTAACAGTAACGAAGCCATAACATTGCTTCTTTTCTCGCATGATCAGAAGCAACACCTGGGTCCATACCCCTTCCTTCAAATATATTGCAGTTCCTGTTTTTCCAAATGAACCAACAACCCGCAAAGAAAATCACCCGCAAATAAATTAATTTTAGTACATTCATTTCTGAATGTTTTTTGACCGCTTGACTTAATGCTAAATTAATTCAAATGTTTAAAATTTTTACATGTAGATTCATCACTCGTAAGGTAAGTGGGTTTCAACGGTTCGGACTCGTCATTTGAAATAGATTTGATGGGTTTTGGAGTTAAGCTTACCAAACACTTTGGTGAGCTTAAGAACACCCTAGTTCTACTCTAAAAAAATAACAAGGTTATAATAGTCATCGAACGAGGTTTTGATTATGCATAGCGCGAATTGGTCTGTACTACATATCAATATTTTTGTTTCAAAATTTTAACAGTCAATCCGAACCGTTCAACATGATTTCTATATAAATAAGTACTTGTAAACTAAATTTTACACTTTTTTAGAATTTTTTTACTATCTTTTCAGATGGATAGAAAATCACTGTATTTTAATAATTCAGAATTTTCAGATCAAGTGATTTTCTACTTATTTAAAAAATAATAAAAATTTAATAAATAAAATTTAGTTTAAAAGTACATATTTAATATATTTAATAGAGATCATGTTGGATCTTAACTTATATATGAAAAGAATATCAAAATTCAAAATTAAGATTAGAGATTTTTTGAATTTCAACAAACTTTTTTCTCATGTGTCCACTTAGTTCTATGAAACAAATCGAATTCTATAAATTAAATTGGGGTTGACAAATAAATAATATTATTATAAAATAATTTAATATCAAATTTCTATTAATTTTGAATATAAAAAATGGGGCATTACTAAGCAGTTGGATTTTGGTCCCATTATTACGAAGGTTCGAATCCTTTCATTTTCACTTTTTTTTTTATGAAACGAATCGAATTTCATATAAATTAAATTAGGGTTGACAAACAAACAATATTAAGATAAAATAATTAAATATCAAATTTCTATTTGACCATTAGAAAGTTCAAACTTATTTTAAGTGCATAGCGTGAGCCACAATACATAGTACCGTAACCTCGAATTTTTTTGATAAACTATAATTAAGAAAATCATTTTTACTATTCCAACATGATTGTTTTTTTTTTTTTTTCAAAAATCACAAAGACTCCGGTCTTACTTTTTTTCTTTTCTTCGAACCGGAGGAGCCACCCGGTCCCAAATATATATATATATATTTTTCACTTTTTTCCGTGCGGCGATCTGTGTAGCATCTCTATTTTTTAAGTATATATAATATATGTATGAGTAAGTCTACCATACATTGCAATGCATAGACACCTCTGTGCATTGGACTATAAATCACCATATTCAAAGTTCAAATGACCGATCCAAACCGTTCATCTTGTTCTCCATATTAATATGTGCTTGGAGACCAAATTTTACATTTTTTGGAATTTCTTTACTATTTATTAAGCCACATTGAAAATCGCTGATCCAACGGTTACATTAAAATCAAAAGGCACCATTGGATCAGCGATTTTCAATGTGGCTTAATAAATAGTAAAAAAATTCCAAAAAATATAAAATTTGGTCTCCAAGTACATATTAATATGGAGAACAAGATGAACGGTTTGGATCGGTCATTTGAACTTTGAATCCGTGATTTATAGTCCAATGCATAGAGATGCCTATGCATTGCAATATATGGTAGACTTACTCTGTATATTATATATAATGTATATATAATATATGTATATGTATATATATATGTATATGTATATGTATATGTATATGTATATGTATATGTATATGTATGTATATGTATATGTGTATGTATATATATATGTATATGTATATGTATATGTATATGTATGTATATGTATGTATAATATAATATAATATAATATAATATATGTATACATATGTATATATAATATAGTATAATGTATATATAATATAGTATAATATATGTATAATATAATCCTGAATTTTTTTGATAAATCATAATTAAGAAAATAATTTAGACTAATTTATACTTATATACATCTATTATATTATATTATATTATATTATATTATAATATACATATACATACATATACATATATTATACATATATTATATATACATTATATATACATACGAGGTTGGCTACTATGCTTATATAAGCATATCTCCACATATGCTTATAACTCATTTTTGTGTTTTCAATGTGCAAATGGTCGATCGGAACCGTTCATATTGTTCTTCATATTAATATGTGCTTGGAGACTAAATTTTATATTTTTCTGAATTTGTTTACTATTTATTAAGCCACTTTGAAAATCGCTGATCCAACGGTGGCTTCTGATTTTACTGTTTTGTTAAGCCATCGTTGGATCAGCGATTTTCAAAGTGGCTTAATAAATAGTAAAAAAATTCAGAAAAATATAAAATTTAGTCTCCAAGCACATATTAATATGGAGAACAATATGAACGGTTCCGATCAACCATTTAGACATTGAAAATACAAAAATGAGTTATAAGCATATGTGGGGATATGCTTATATAAGCATAGTAGCCAACCTCATATACATACATTATATATACATAAAAAATAGAGATGCTACGCAGATCGCCGCACGAAAAAAAGTGAAAAAAAAGAAAAAAAATAATAATTGGGACCGGGTGGCTCCTCCGGTTCAGAGGAAAGAAAAAAATGAGACCGGAGGAGCTCTCCAGTCTTTGTAATTTAAAAAAAAAAAAAAAATTATGCTGAATTAATAAAAATAATTTTATTAATTATGGTTTATCAAAAAAATTCCGTAACCTCACTCATGGTAATTTCTCTGTTAAAGTCATATTTTCATAATGTCAATCATCACACTTGCCTAACTTCATAGTAAAATAGCGATGGTTAATTCTGAATTTCACAATTTCGCCCGTGGAGTTCGTATCCTCTCAGGTATTGCAGAGGATTATCCTCACTTTACGGTTTGAGATTAAATGTCAACTGATTTGAGATTCGGGTCACTATAGAGGACAGTATTATTGGGCTTTGAGATTCGTGCCAAGTTTAAAAGAACGGTCCAGATCTACTAATTGTAAAAGATTTCCTTATCAGGTATTGGAGAGGATCTGTAATCGGCTGAGCAGGCCCTCATTATGGAATTGATACCGGCACCAGTAGGGCTGCACAAAAAGCTCGCGGCTCGTGGCTCGTCTCTAGCTCGCTCGCTAACAGCTCGCTCGGTAGTGGATCGAGCTATTAACGAACCAGCTCAGCTCAGGCTCGAGCCAAAATAAACGAGCTGAGCTAAGAGTCAGCTCGGCTCGTTAAGTTACTGTAGATTTAGGGTTTAGTCCCGTATAATTTTAAGTCCAGTCTTATTTTCAAAGACATAATTATGCAAAATTGATGTATTTTTGGTTTGAGAAGAAATGATATGGGTTTCAGTTGCTTGAAGATGTGCATGCTAGACGAATAAAACTCAGTCTGACTTGTATTTCTTAAATTTTTTGAATGAATTTTCTTATTTTTATATTTTTGAATTTGTATAATAGCAGTTCAATAAAACTCAGCGAGCCAGAGATTTTTAACTCGGGTGATCTAAATCCAGCTCGCTCGATCCAGACTCGAGCCAAAATAAATGAGCCGAGCCAGCTGGTTTACATCCACTAGTAGGAATGCGTATGTACCCAAAAAAAAGTAGGAATGCGTATCCTCTGCATTAACTCAAAAGGAAATTTTTTGAGTTAATGAATCTCAACCGTGCGATTTTAAACGGAGCCAATTTGATTTCTGCTTATTGTTTAGGGACTTTTTAATATTAGTGCTAATCTAATTAGTACGAATCTTAAAACAAATCGGATGGTTGAAATTTATTAACTCAACAGATTCCTTTTGAGTTAATGCAGAGGATACGAATTCCACCAGTAGTAAGTTTGTCACATTAGTTGACGTTGACGACCTAGCCGACAAATTGAGCAGTTCTTTTAATAATTGCGAGGGGACATCCGTACCTTTGCACGTGGATTGTTTATTTCAAATTTCTAAGTGCAAGTACTGATATAATTACTCGCATTCATTCCATTACTTAGCGTAGAGTGGAAAAAGTGATCTGTGTCCTACTGTATTAAGCAAATGATCACGGTACATAAATAGTCCTGATACACGAATTACGTCGTGATTCGCATGCTGTATTTAAACATAACTAGTTTTCCTAAAAAAAAAAACATAACTAGTTACTTTTTCACATTTAATTATTTTCTTATAATATAAATTAGTTTTTCAAGATTCACTATTTGATTAAGACATAGCGATTCTAATTATATGCGACTCGCATTATTACATGCCGTACTGTGGCTGGATCCTTCGTATGCCATGCTGTGACCAAAATATTAAGAGATGATCACGGCACGCGACACGCGAATCACGGCATAGAACAGTAACACGTGCCGTGTCGTTCCGTGACGGAGCTGGCTATCGTGCCATTTTTCTCACATTAGTTTAGCGCCTTAGATCATATTTAGTTGTAGAGTAAATCATCTACTCTATCTTTAAAGAGTTAAATAAGAAGTAAATTAAATACAGATATTTAATATTCAAATATTTGTATGAATATAGATACAAATATGATTTTAAATTTTAATTACATGAATTTGAATATTAAATATATATCATACCGTTTAATATATTATAAAAAAAATATATATTTCATTATTATAGAAAATGGATACGGATATGGTTTTACCACAATCCGATCCGTCTGCACCCCTTTAACAGTTTAACGTATGGGCCATAAATTTATTGATTTTACAATAGAATAATCATATTCATAGCTTTGCAGTACACAAACATCGATCGATGCTTGACTTGACTGGAGGTTCAAAAAAGAAAAATAAACTACTCAAAACTTTCCCCAGAAATCGAAAGTTAATGATATTAATTGTAGCACAAATTCAGAGAACGACTCAGGCAGCTCCTTTGTTTCTCAACATTTTCAAAAAGAGCTTTGATGTATTCAGCACCAGCACCAGCACCACCGTCTCAAGGGTACCAGTTTAAAGGCGTACCTGCATCGGTGCCACCAGAAAACTCATACACTATGTACCAACCGTCGTCTCAAGCCCGTCTATCCCAGTGGTCGACTGGCCTTTGCCATTGCATGGATGATCCTGGCAACTGTAAGAAAATAACTTATTCTTCCAGTGTATATATATCAGTGTTGTAATAACTTCCGTTTAGGCCGATTAATCAGTCGATTAGTCGATGGCGGTGACCAAATCGTCACGGATTTTCCCAATTAATTGACCGATTATTTCCGATTAATCGCTTGGCGGTACCATGTTCGTCCGACAACCGCATACATTTACAACACTGATATATATATATATTTGATAGAATAAAATGAAATTAGATATTTTTTTCTTATGTCTCTTCCTTTTTTTCTGAAGTTGTTATCACATGTATATGCCCATGCATCACATTCGGACAGATTGCTGAAATTGTCGACAAAGGTTCATGCCGTAAGTAAATCTGATACTTCTCTTTTTTGTTTTTTCAGCTAGTTCAAAAACAGAGTTTAACTTGTTGAAAAAGAAAAACACAGTAACCTAAAAGATCTTTGTAACTAAATTCAAATAACATTTAAAGCCTTTGGATACTTGTACATTTAATTAAGTCGAAGGAAGGAATGGTAGCTTGCTACATGCATTTAAATACTTGCACAATCATGTCATGTAATATACTGAAGTTTGGATTTAATTATAAGCTGCCTTGAACTACTAATTCAGCTTGTGTGGTAAGCGGGGCGATATACGGGATTTTTTGTTCGATGGGTCTCGGTTGCCTCTATTCATGCTTCTACCGATCAAAGATGCGAAGCCAGTATGATTTGAATGAGGGGCCGCTCCCTGACTGCTTGGTTCATTTTTGCTGCGAGCATTGCGCTCTTTGCCAAGAATACCGCGAGCTTAAGAACAAAAATTTCGACATGGGCATCGGTTAGTTATTTCTCTTAATTTCTTGGTTTTGCAATATCCATGTCAATTTGGAAATAGAAAAAACTATGGTACTGACAAAACCAGAATGGGATATGAAATCATATGTTATGTGAAACCTACAAGAAATTTGGTTCTACTTATACTTGAACAATTTGATTATAGACCATTGACCCTTCATTTCTTTACTTCTGATGTGTATAGAGTGATATTTAGGAGAAATAAATTTGTTGTCTTAAAAAAAATCAATTAAAAGACTGATAGTTTTTTATAAACATGCTAAATATTTTGTTTTTTAATAAAAAATAAAATGAGTACTTTATAAATTTAATAAAAAAATACAATAAGATGAATATATTTGTGAGTTTTAAAAATTTTAGCAGGTAAATATGATATTATGAATTTTAGAGGGTAAAATATATAATTTCGGAGTTTTTGAGGGTTATACATGAAACATCCCCCTTGATTTTAAATCTGCAGAACCTGCGATTCCAATCTCATCCGTTGATATTGATTAAGATGTGCGCATAAAAAAACTTTTCGATTGAGATTCACACTTAGAAAGATGTGGACGGATGAGATTGGAATCGCAGTTCCTGTTATTCCTCAAGAATAACAACAGTTTATTGAAGTTGATTTTTTGATAAAAATTTGGATGAATTGTGTGAAGGATGGCATGCTAACATAGAAAGGCAGGGACGCGGTGTCATGAGTAATCCGGTTATGGGAGCTCCGGCGATGCCGGGTGGCATGATAAGATGATTAGGTTGGTTTCATTGCATGAAATTTAAATTTCAAATTACTGTTTACTGTGATTCCATGCAATAATTATTTGATAACTTATACTGTTTGACTGTATAAATTGCCGAATCTATGATCCATGTACGTATTTTTCTTATAATTATTTGTATTAGTTCTGTTCAAAAGATTGGGGAACGGCCATAGGGGGTTGAAAACAGAGCGGAGCGGATAGTGGTAAAATCATATTCATATATATTTGAATACAAATATGGAGCAAATATCAGATGGATACGGATACAAGTCCATATTAAATTAGATATTTATGAAAATAATATAAAAAAATATTAATAAATATTAAAGTTTATAATATTTATTTAATTATAAAAGTGAATGATATAATTTTTTCATAATATATACTAAAATATATGGCATATATGAGATGGGCTATGATACATTGCAATGCATAGGTATTTTTATGCATTGGACCATAAATTATCGGATTCAAAGTCCAAATGATCGATCCAAATCGTTCATCTTGTTCTCCATATTAATATGTGCTTGGAGACCAAATTTTTTATTTTTTGAATTTTTTTTACTATTTATTAAGCCACTTTGAAAATCGCTGATTCAATGGTGCCTTTTGATTTTATTGTTACCGTTAGATCAGCGATTTTTAAAGTGGCTTAATAAATAGTATAAAAATTTCAAAAAATATAAAATTTGGTCTCCAAGCGCATATTAATATGAAAAATAAGATGAACGATTTGAATCGGTCATTTGAACTTTAAATCGGTGATTTATAGTCCAATGCACAAAATTACTTATGCATTGCAATGTACATATCCCATCTCGCATAATATCTACTATTTGTGCCAATAATTTTTTTTAATAATTTATTGGTGTCAACTTTGTTATGACTTTTAATATTTCTATTATACATAATTCAAAATTTCTATTCCATGGTTTCATATTTCTTGTATTTCTCGATAATAATTTTGATATATTACATTTAATTGAAAATTTTCTGGCAACATGTTGTATTAAAAATATAATAAAAAATCGATAAGATCATGATAGTTATTTCTTTATTACATTCATATAATTTAATGACTTTGTATTTTTACCAATTATCATGCATGTCTGGCATCATAGTCACAGTGAAATGGTGAAATAAGTGATTAATTTTCGAACGAAAGCAGACCCTAGCAGAAAAAGGATTCACATCCTCTCAGATATCGTAGAGGATTACTTTCGTTTTACGGTTTGAGATTAAATTTCAGTCGGATTAGAATTCGGGCTAGCCTAGGGGGGAGTATTATTGGGGTTTGAGATTCGTGCCAAAATAAAAAAGAACAGTACAAATCTACTAATTGAGTAATTGTAAAAGATTCCCTTATCAGGTAATGGAGAGGATGTGAATTTGCAGAAAAATAGCTCTTTCAAAAGCTATTTGAAGGCGATTCCAAAAAAAACTAGCGTGGCCCCTTCTATCTCTTCTAGGTCTCAGTTTCGATGCAGTATTCTTTTCTTTTTCTCGGCTCTTATCTCCTCGAGCGAATAGAAGAATGAAAGAGAGAGAGAGATCAGAGTCAAGCGGAGTCAAGAGCACAATATTATCGGAGCTCGGAGCATATTGTCTCCTATCTCGATCAGAACGTGACAGTGAGCATATTCAATCATTGGAGCACCGCAATGGTCGAAAAAAGCGGGATCTAGTCGGAAAAAAAGATGGAAGTTAAAGTAATATGATCATTGAAAATATATATAAGTAAATTTAGAAGATTAAAATAATTTAATGGAATTATGAAAATAAAAAAGTTGATCTATAAATGAAGTTCATCTAACTCGTTGTAAATAATTTTTCTTTCAATCAAATTATCGGTAAATATTAAAGATACTGCCCTTTAAAAAGTGATTAATTTTCAATTTCACTATTTCACTCGTGACCAAAAGGTCCAATGAGAATTCCCACAAAAAAAAAAAAATGTCCAATGAAAATTGATATCGGTATCAGTTGTTACATGCTTATCTCTTATTAGTTGTCACTCATGCCAAACAGTCCAATGAGAAATGACACAAAAAAAAAAATGTCCAATGAGAATTGATATCGGTATCAATTCTTACCTACTATCTCTTATTAGTTGTTACTCGTGGTCAAACAGTCCAATGAAAATTGTCACAAAGAAAAAGATATATATTCAATGGTCCTGTTCGGTAAAACATGGAATAGGAGAATAAAAGAGAATTAAGAAATTAAAGTAAAACAATGGCCTTGTTCGATAAAAGAAGGATTCAGGTCAGCAAAATGAGAATAAAAAAGTCACAGACTATTTTCTATTTCGGCTCAAAATCTAATTCCAGCCTTCCATTAAAATTAAAAAGTGAGAAAAAGTCTCTATTCTCTGTTCTCTAATCCTATCAATTCTGAGTCTGTTCGGTGAAAATAGAGATTCAATTCATTCTATTCTGCTATTGCCGAACAGGCCCAATGAGAATTGATGTCGGTACTAGTTGTTACCTACTTACCTCTTATTAGTTGACGAGCTAAGTTTAATCCAAAAAAAAAAAAGTTGACGAGCTAAGCAGCAGTTCTTTTGAGAATTGCGAGGGGACATCCGTACCTTTGCACGTGCATTGATTCTTTCAAATTTCTCTGTGCAAAGTACTGATTTTTACTTGCATTTCTTTGCCTTGCTTGCTTTCAATAAATCGAGACTTGTTTTAAAAAAAGAATGATATATACAAACTTCTTTCAACTGTTTATTTAACGTAGTACAACCTTTGTTATCTGAAAAGGTAGATGTTGGTTATTGAATGACATCTGCACGAAGTTAAATGGTATATATTAGAAATTATAAAGTTAAGAAATAAAATATTATTAGATTTTATGATTTAAAAGATTTAGATTCAAATCATTTATTATGAAAAAAATCCTTAATGTTATGATGTATTTATATAATTTTTGTTGTTCAATTGGATATTGTTATTGAGTATTTGTATTCGTCATTATAAATTGAATTGTTAGTTTCTCGTGCGGAGATATCATTCTGAATATGAATTTTCTTTGAACATAATAATTTAATTTAAAATCAGCATTGAAAAATATTTTATTATTTCTCATCTGTTTTCCGTGTGAGTTTACATATTTGTTAGACGAAGATAGAGAAACGCTTCAGAAGTAATAATATTTTTTTTAATAGCTGGCATTTTAATGCCAACAAATGGATTGATAAAAAAGGATAAGGTTTATGTGCACAGTCCTAATAATCACATCTAGGTATCTATATATATACACACAAAATAATAATCACATAAAAAGTAAAATTTAAATAATAAATAACTCGTTATCCTCATATCGAAGTAATAATTGACAGTACGACCACTTAAAAGTATGGAATTTGGAATTACTTTATTTGACATAGTGTAGATAGTATCTCTTTAGCATCAACTATTATAAATAGTCAGATAATTCTTGTAAAAAAATTGGAACATGACAATACAATAAATATTATTGGCAATGTATACAAAAAATTTGTGCCTTACGTTATGTATATTGAATGAAAAATAGACGCATTAGTTTGTCACATCTCCGGTTCGAAAGTGTGACATTATCTGTCTCTTGATCTTCTCTTTTAAAATTAATAAAACAAACTAAAAAATTTCACTTCTCCGTACCTATGAACGATAAGAACAAAGGATCAGAAAAAAAAAATAACATAGAAGAAGCGCCCATACATAAAAAATATGATAAATTTGTATATTTAATCAAATTAAATCACGTGATAAACAATATTTTGTATAATTAATCAAATTAACTCACATTTAATGAGAATTTCTGATTTCTGTTGAAGAAATTAACACCGTTCAAATTCAGTAATTAGATGAATGATGAATATTATATGTCAATTAAATATTGGCTAAACTTAGATGGACAGAATTTTCCTGTCCACAAGTGAGATTTGGTTCCATTTTTAGGCGCAAGTCTGTCAACTCTTTTTTTTCTTTCTTAATTAACACTTGGAAAAAAAGCCCTGATGTATTCTGCACGGCTGCACCACACCACCTCAAGCGTACGAGCTTAACAGCGTACCTACACCGGAACCGCCAGAAAACTCGTACGCCATGTCGCAGTGGTCGACTGGCCTTTGGCAATGCATGGATGATCCTGGCAACTGTAAGAAAATCACTTTATTATTACTTCTCATCTTATTCTTCGAGTAACTTTATTTTTGATAGAATGAAATGAAAATTAGATTATTTTCTCATTTCTCTTCCTTTTTTCTGAAGTTGCAATCACATGTATATGCCCATGCATCACATTCGGACAGATTGCTGAAATTGTCGACAAAGGTTCACGCTGTAAGTAAATCTGATACGTTTATTTTTATACCTCTTTCTATTTTTTCAGCTAGTTCAAAAACAGAGTACGTAGTAGTTTGTCCATGACCAGGGGCAGACTCAGGATTTTCGTCGGAGGGGGCAAAAAAACATCGAATCGAGTTTAAATAGCTTATCGGATTTAAATCCATTACTAATTGGATACTCGATAAAAAAATAATGTTTTGACTTATATTTTTCAATGCTCTAACTTATAATTTTTAATCCTTTAATTTATAATTCTAATTAACAATCATAATTCAAAAAAATTATTTTGATTTTAACACTAAATTTAACCCGAATTACAAATCAAACATCTAGAGGGGGACACAAATTTTTTTTAGGAAGGAACAAAGTCGATCGGTACCAACAGATCACCACTAAAATTCGAAATCCAAAGAAGCAGCTGCCCTCCCCCCCTCCCCGCGGTCTACTCTGGATCCTCTCCTGTCCATGACATAATAGGAATACTTGTTAAAATTACAGTCACCGAAAAAACCTTTGTTATAAAATTTAAAGCATTCAAATACTTGTACTTGAAGTCGAAGGAAGGAATGGTGTCATGCAACATAAATTTAAACACTTGCACAATCATGTCATGTAATATACTGAAGTTTGGATTTAATTATAAGCTGCCTTGAACTACTAATTCAGCTTGTGTGGTAAGCGGGGCGATATACGGGATTCTTTGTTCGATGGGTCTGGGTTGCCTCTATTCATGCTTCTACCGATCAAAGATGCGAAGCCAGTATGTTTTAAACGGGGGACCGCAATCTGATTGCCTGGTTCATTTCTTCTTCCATCAATGCTCGCTTTGCCAGGAATACCGTGAGCTTAAGAACAGAGGATTCGACATGCGCATCGGTTAGTTATTTCTCTTAATTTCTTTGTTTTACATCCATGTCAATTTGGAATTAGAGAAATGATGGTACTGACAAAACCAAAATGGATTATGAAATCGTATGTTTATACTGGAACAGTATATATAGTTAAAGATCATTTACTCTTAATTTTTTTAATTCTGACACATACACAATAATATTTAGGTATAAATTTGTGTAAGTAGAAAAATTATTTGCACTCGAAATTGATCAATTAAAAGATTGATATTTTTTTGTAAACATGTTAACTTTTTTTTTACTAAACGATAAAATAGATATTTTATAAATTTAAAATGAGTTTTGATAAAATATACAATAAAAATTAAGCAAATTTTTGAGTTTTTTAAATTTAGAATGGTAAATATGATTTATGGATTTTAGAGGGGGGAACAGATAATTTTGGAGTTTTTGTAGAGTATACATGAAATTCACCCTTGGGACTTGGTTTCACGCATTCTGATAAGTTGCCCTGCTTCTGTTTTTCTTACAATCTTATTGAAGCCATCACTTTCAGTTATTTTGTGTGATTTCTTGATGAAAATTTGGATCACTTTCAGTTATTTTGTGTGATTTCTTGATGAAAATTTGGATGAATTGTGTGAAGGATGGGAGGCTAACATAGAAAGGCAGAAACAAGGCGTCGAGAGCAATCTGGTCATGGGAGCTCCGGTGATGCCGGGCAGTATGATAAGATGAATATTTTTATTATGGCTATATGTAAAGTTATTTGATAACTTGTACTGTTTTACTGTAGTAGTTGCTGAATCTATATATCCATAGACGTCTTTACAAGTTATTTGATAACTTGTACCGTTTCACAGTTGTATTCGTATTAAAAATTGTGCTTTTATTCAAAAGATTGGGAGCGTGAATGCATGATACCATGACATGACACTGGTATCATGCCTTTGTGTTGCAAAAGAGACATATTATAAGAGAATAAAAAAAAATTATACAAAATGACATACTTTTATAAAAAAAATGAATGGAAAAAATAATTATTCAACAATATCCATAAATGATATTAAAATTGATTGATTTTAAATGTAAATTATACATAGAAAATTAATTAGTATAATAAAATCTAATGAGAAATAACGAAGACCTTATCTATTTTATAATAGAATCTTTTACTGAGGTAGACAACTTGTGCAAATTAAAGATATCAAGATAGTAGCTATATTATACACTCTGTATATGTCAAAGAAAAATAAATACTCAAGGAGTGAGTATATGGTACTATGCATAACACGATTTGGTTCGTAATACAGATTAATATTTTCATTTTTAAAATTCTATCGATTGATTCGAACCGTTCAACATGATTTTCATATGAATATGTACTTGCAAACCAAATTTTATATTTTTTGGAGTTTTTTTTACTATTTTTTAAGATAGGTAGAAAATCACTGTTTTTGGATGGTCCAGAATTTTCAGATCAAGTGATTTTCTACCTATCTTAAAAAATAGTAAATTTAAAAAAAATATATATATATAAAATTCAGTATGCAAGTACATATTCACATGAAAATTATGTTAAACGGTTCATATCATTAAGATTTTGAAAACAAAAATATTAATCCGTATTTGTAACGTAGTGAAATTTTTAAAATAATAAGATTTTAAAAGATTAAAGTAAATATAGTTTTAGAAATTAAAAATCTAATGCGTGGAAATATTTTATACTGACTGATTGAGTTAAAGCGTCAAGAATCGAATTATAAATATAGAAAAATGGTCCAGTGCGGATGGATGACCCGCACTGCGGGTGGCTTCACCCGCACTGGGACAAGTTCCTTAATAAACGGCTGTAATTTCTCTGGGTGCGGGTGGTGGTGCGGATGGGCACACGCACTGCGGGTGAGTTCTGTACTCTTCTGAAAATTTCGCTAAGTACTGAATGCGGATGGGAGCATCCGCACTGGCCTCAGTGCGTCCGCACTAGGCTCGGACTTTTTCTTCTGCGTAGTGAATGCGGCTGGATGATCCGCAGTGCGGATGGATGGACCGTAGTGCGGATGGATATTGTCCGCAGTGCGGATGATTGATCCGCACTGATATGTAATTTTGTTATTTTTGAGGGGTTTATTTGCAAAATTTCAATTATTAATCAAAATCCTTCTTCTTCTTCTCATTTTCACGGGAATTAAAGAAGAGGGTTAGGGTGAGCCGAAAGGAAAAAGAGAAAGAGAGAGAGAGAGAGAAATTGAGCGCGGAATCTGATCGAACTGACCGGAAAATTGAGATTCGAGCTGAATTGACGATCCTTGATCGATTCTAAAGCTTCAAATTGGTATATACATCTCTTTTGCAATTATTTGAAAACCTAAATTATTCGATTTGTCGTGATTTCGGTTGAAATTCGAATTAGGGTTTCAGTAATCGAGTTCTAGCTCGATTAGTTGTTAATTTGTGATAATTGATATGATTTGTCTTCCTTTTCTCTTGGAAACCCTAATTCAAGTGATTTGTTAGATTTTTGGTGAAATTTCGAATTCGAATTTGATTTGAAACATTATGACTCGATAATCGACTTGACTTGTATTTAAATCGATTGAATTTCTTTTATTAATTCATCTATGCTTTATTAACATAGGCATAGACCCTATCGAGTACGATTCAGCGAAATCGTCGGAAGTTCGGAATCTAGTGATAGCTGATTCTCTACGCATCTTACGTGATCAGGTGCGGGGGTTCACGGGATTTGTTTTGGGATTTATTTTAGGAATTAAATAGTTACGTATAAATGGCATGTTGAATTTCTAATTGCATGCATCATGGCATTATTGCATAATTAAGTAAATGTTATATCGGAATTGCTATATTGATGATGACCTAGCATATTGGTATGGTTTTACTGATTGACTGTTCCTTTGATTCTGATAAGAGAATGAAACCACAGTACTGAATTGATATTGTTATATTATATTGTATATTCATAGTTATTGCAAAGTCTAGAGTCGACGCTAGACTTTGCCTCAGGAACCATATGCGCATTTGGGGAATGACCCCACTGAACCCAGTACCGGTTGGGTAGGGGATACTGTTATTACATATATTATTGTGATTGTTGGAATACTGAACTGCGGTATAGTGATTGATGTGAAACTGTTACTGTATTGATAATCTTTGTTTCTGATTGAATTACTTTATTGCTAATCGTGAAATTCTGACTGATATGCATGTTTAATTATGAACCAGAACAAGTAGAACGGTTAAGCCGACGAAGATAGATAACTAATTTCTATTCTTCCAACCTGACTTAGAGAGTTTGCATTTAGATCCAAACATCCTGAATAATTCCGTTTTGATTTTCTCCGAATGTGATAATAGTAGAAGTTCGCTTGAATTCCCTTTTTAAGTAATTGCATTTCATGATTAGCGAATAAATAACTGAATAGTATACTAATGAATCAATTTAATTCTGATAATGGATTTCTTACAAATCCAGTAGCCCTATTTAAATTCTGCACTGAGAAACTGCGAATAAGTTTCTCACCCCTCTTCCCCCTCGTGGGTTTTTCAGGAAAGAAGGAATAGGATTTCGAGATCGTGCGGCGAGGATAAGAAAGGAGAGGTATAGATATGCCTTAATTAATGATCGTTTTGTACTAGTTAAGTACTCAGATCATATTTTGTTGTGTATAACCTTTGAACCAGACCTTTGTAAAACTTATTTTAATTATGTAGTGTAAATGTTTAATTCGTTAAGTAGGAGGTGTTGTAAGTAGGATGTGTTTTAATTATCTGATTTCAATTAACTGCGTGTCTGAATGTTTAAATCATTTTTGGTTAAAGTTGGGATGAATATAAATCATCTCATCGTTCTTGCCTCGTGAGTATATAGAAAATATATATTCACGGCGTAACTGTCGCGCCCCCTGGTTCCGGGGTGTGACAGTTAATTGTTGGTATCAGAGCAAGGTTAGTTTTTAAACCCTAACCAGACATGATAGGATAAACGAGTGGGGTAAGTCTAGAGTTAGATTGGTAACGTTAAACTGCGTGAATTGAAATATTAACTTATTGATTATTGAATAGTCAAATGGAGAGAGATCTCGGAGAAATGTTAATTGCGGCCTATGAAAGAGGTCGTAGAGCGGAAAATCTGGAACGCGGACCAGCTCCTGTGGCTGGAGCAAATGGGGAGGAATTCCGACAATTATATGAAGCGTTTATGCGTTTGGCACCCCCTCGGTTTGATGGGTCGGGGGGATATCCTGCTGCGGAAGAGTGGATGGTGAGTTTGAAAGCAAAGTTCACCCTGTGCCGGGTGCCAGAGGTGAACAAAGTGGAGTTGGCCGCACAATTGCTTGAAAAGTCTGGTAGGCATTGGTGGGAGGGAGTTAAAATGGAGTTTGAAGGGGGCGAAGGAGAGATTACCTGGGAATGGTTTGAACAGAAGTTTGGGGAGCAGTTCTTGAGTGACTTACATCGGGAGGCTTTGAGAAGCCAATTCCTGAACCTAAGACAGAATGAAAGGTCGGTAGAGGAGTACAACCGTTTGTTCTTTGACCTGTCCCGCTATGCTCCAGATGTGAAAAGGGATCTTGATAGATACCGGAGGCAGTATTTGGACGGGTTAGACCCGAATATTGCACTAGCCATACATCATTCCACAGCTGCAGGGGTTCCAGCTCTTATGAGATGTGCGGAGCAGACAGAGGTATATCTCAAGAGAAGTGCGCAACAAACCCTCTCCAGAAATGTTAGGCCTAAATTTGATCAAAGAAAGCAAGCGAGTGGATCGGGGGTTAGACCTCAAGCCCCTAGATACCCTACAGGACAGATAGCGGTACCTCAGTTTACCCCGGGAGCTACTGGACCTTGGTGCCGTATTTGCATGAAGCCACATACTGAATCTGAGTGTCGTCGCCTCAACCAGACTTGTCTCCGCTGTGGCAGCAAGAATCATTGGATCAAGGATTGCCCAAATACTTTTTCGGGTACACCCGGGAGCAGTGGCAGTGGTGGTTATAGAGGTCCACAGGGGCGAGGACGTAGAGGCATACCTTCGCTACGAGGTCGAGGCCCTACACCACAGTTGAGGGAAGGCCGTGCAGGAGGACGAGCCAGTGTTCACGCGGTAGAGGCAATAGAGCTACCGAATGCAGGAGACGAGTTGATTCCTATTTCTACTCAGACTGATTTGCTAGCAGGTACTATTTCTATTTCGGGACACCTTGCATATGTGTTGATTGATACGGGTTGTAGCAATTCGATCATATCTAGTACGTTAGTAGAGAAGTGTGGATGGTTAACGGAGTCGAGTGGGAGAGTATTGAATGTTCATACCCCTCTCGGTTCAACTACCCAAATTGCGAGGACGTGCCGAAACCTGAAAGTGAGAGTAGATGGAAGGGATTTTCTAACCGAAATGTTGGTCATGGACATTTCTGAGTATGATGCATTGTTGGGTTTGGATTGGTTAACTCAACACCTAGCTACGATTGATTGTTTGAGCCGTACCGTTCAATTCGCATTGTCAAGTGGTGCTACATGTGCATTAAAGTGTAGAGGATTAAAAGAGGTGGTACCGTATATTTCAGCAATAGAGACAAGGCACTTAATTGAGTCTGGGTGTACAGCATATTTAGTGAGGGTTATGAGTACTGCTACTGAAATTCCAGAAATATCTAACATTCCGGTTGTTTCGGAATACATTGATGTTTTTCCTGATGAGATTTCAGGGTTACCCCCAGAGCGAGAAATTGAGTTTAACATTAATTTGATACCTGGCACAATCCCGATTTCGAAGGCTCCTTATCGGATGGCTCCGGCTGAACTAAAAGAATTGAAGGTGCAATTAGAAGAAATGTTGGAGAAAGGCTTTATTCGACCAAGTACTTCTCCATGGGGCGCACCAGTGTTGTTTGTAAGAAAGAAGGATGGAACTCTGCGATTGTGCATAGATTACCGGGAGTTGAAAAGGTGACTGTGAAGAACAAGTATCCATTGCCTAGGATTGATGATCTTTTTGATCAGCTACAAGGATCGTCGGTCTATTCCAAGATCGATTTAAGAACGGGTTATCACCAGTTGCGTATATATCCAAGTGACGTGGAGAAGACGGCTTTCCGTACTAGGTACGGGCACTATGAATACCTAGTCATGCCATTCGGATTGACAAATGCACCGGCAGCTTTTATGGATCTCATGCAGCGTGTGTTTAGAGATTTGTTGGATTCCAGTGTGGTGGTCTTCATCGACGATATACTGATCTATTCGCGTTCATATGAGGAGCATGCGGCACATCTTAAAGTGGTGTTACAAAGACTACGAGATCATCGGCTTTATGCCAAACTTTCGAAGTGCGAATTCTGGATGGACAAGGTGGCATTTTTGGGCCATATAGTTTCGGGTGAAGGCTTGGCGGTAGATCCTGAGAAGATCCGAGCGGTAACTGAATGGAAGAGACCAACAACTGTTACAGAGATCCGTAGCTTTCTCGGTTTAGCTGGGTACTATCGAAGGTTTGTAGCTGGATTCTCACAATTAGCCCGCCCTCTTACGGAGTTGCTACATAAAGGTGTTAAGTTCGATTGGGGTGAAAAACAAGAAAAAAGTTTTGAGGAATTAAAGAGTCGGCTAGTGTCAGCCCCGATTCTTACAATGCCAATAACTGGAAAGGACTACACGGTGTTTACAGATGCATCCCGTACGGGTTTGGGTTGCATTTTGATGCAAGGTGAGCAAGTTATTGCCTATGCTTCTCGACAGTTACGGCCACATGAACAGAACTATCCGACTCATGACTTGGAGCTAGCAGCAGTGATCTTTGCACTCAAAATTTGGCGGCATTACTTGTATGGTGTGAAGTGCCAGATTTTCACGGATCATAAAAGCTTAAAGTATGTCTTTACTCAGAAGGAACTGAACTTGAGACAACGAAGGTGGCTGGAGTTAATGAAGGATTACGATCTCGATATTCAGTATCATGCGGGCAAAGCTAATACGGTAGCAGATGCGTTGAGTAGGAAGAATCAGGTTAACCTGGCAAGTGTGATTTCAAGTGAAGTGCAGTTGATTGAAGAAATGAGAATGATGAATTTACATGTTGGAGCATCGCGCGAATTGGCAAAGTCAGTTGCAACTCGCTTACTCGAGGAAGAAGCGGGTATGAATAAATCGGCCGGTATGTCCATTATTTCTGCTGCTATTGAGGTGAGACCAGAGTTACATGACCATATACGGGTAGCGCAGCACGAAGATCAGAAATGTCAGAAATTTCGAGAACATGTAGAATCAGACCGAGACACTCCATTTAGACTTGATGACGAGGGTATCTTGCGGTTTGGCAACCGCATATGCATTCCTGAAGATTCAGACTTGAAGACCCTAGTTCTATCCGAAGCACATGATTCGGGATACACGATTCATCCCGGCGAAGTTAAAATGTATCAAACTCTGAAGCGATATTTCTGGTGGCCGAACATGAAAAGGGATGTGACAAGGTACGTTGAGAAATGTCAAGTCTGTCAGCAAGTGAAGGCTGATCGACGAAAGGCAGCTGGGTTACTTCAACCGCTGAATAAGAAGAGAGGTAAATTTGAAGTTATTGCAATGGATTTTGTATCTGGTTTTCCGAGGACAGTGGGCCGACACGATACCATATGGGTTATTGTGGATACATTGACGAAGGTGGCACATTTTATCCCACTTGGACCTGATACATCGGGTCGAACGTTAGCCAACTTGTTTCTGAAATTTTTCGTTAAATATCATGGATGTCCAAGAGAAATTATATCTGATCGAGATACCAGGTTCACTTCGCATTTTTGGAAAAGTTTTCAAGAGAATATGGGTACGAAACTGAGGTTCAGCACCGCACATCATCCGCAGACTGATGGACAGTCAGAAAGAACAATCCAGACATTGGAAGACATGCTTCGAGCATGTGCTTTGAGCTTTCGAGGGTCTTGGCTCGACCATTTGCATTTGGTTGAATTTGCCTACAACAATAGTTATCACTCAAGTATCGGGATGCCACCATTAGAAGCACTTACTGGAGAGATTTGTCGTACACCGTTGTGGTGGGGTCCGGCGGGTACTCATCCGTCCACAGGACCAGAATTGATACAAGAGGCAGCAGAGAAGACACAGGTTATCTTGAGCCGACTCAAATCAGCTCAAGATCGACAAAAGAGATATGCTGATGTACATCGAAGACCGTTAGAGTTTCAAGAAGGTGATCATGTGTGGCTCCGAGTATCTCCGGTTAGAGGAGTACATCGGTTTGGAGTATCGGGTAAGCTAAGTCCACGGTATATCGGTCCCTTTCAGATTCTGAACCGAGTAGGACTTGTAGCTTATGAGCTTGCATTGCCTCCAACCTTGGACCGGGTACACCCGGTGTTTCATGTGTCACAGCTCCGAAAATATGTACGAGATCCATCTCACTGCATCGACCATTCTGACTTATACCTTAATGAGAATTTGGCCTATAAAGAAGAACCAATGCGAATACTTGATAGAAAAGAGCAAAGGTTAAGAAATCGAACGATTAGACTTGTTTTAGTACAATGGGGTCGACACTTGGAAAAAGAGGCAACATGGGAACTCGAAACGAAAATTCGCGAGCAATATCCTGAGTTATTCGACAGTTCAGGTACGTAGTTAAGTTCAAAGGATTGAACTTTATTTTTAAGTGAGGGAGAAATGTAACGTAGTGAAACTTTTAAAATAATAAGATTTTAAAAGATTAAAGTAAATATAGTTTTAGAAATTAAAAATCTAATGCGTGGAAATATTTTATATTGACTGATTGAGTTAAAGCGTCAAGAATCGAATTATAAATATAGAAAAATGGTCCAGTGCGGATGGATGACCCGCACTGCGGGTGGCTTCACCCGCACTGGGACAAGTTCCTTAATAAACGGCTGTAATTTCTCTGGGTGCGGGTGGTGGTGCGGATGGGCACACGCACTGCGGGTGAGTTCTGTACTCTTCTGAAAATTTCGCTAAGTACTGAATGCGGATGGGAGCATCCGCACTAGGCTCGGACTTTTTCTTCTGCGTAGTGAATGCGGCTGGATGATCCGCAGTGCGGATGGATGGACCGTAGTGCGGATGGATATTGTCCGCAGTGCGGATGATTGATCCGCACTGATATGTAATTTTATTATTTTTGAGGGGTTTATTTGCAAAATTTCAATTATTAATCAAAATCCTTCTTCTTCTTCTCATTTTCACGGGAATTAAAGAAGAGGGTTAGGGTGAGCCGAAAGGAAAAAGAGAAAGAGAGAGAGAGAGAGAAATTGAGCGCGGAATCTGATCGAACTGACCGGAAAATTGAGATTCGAGCTGAATTGACGATCCTTGATCGATTCTAAAGCTTCAAATTGGTATATACATCTCTTTTGCAATTCTTTGAAAACCCTAAATTATTCGATTTGTCGTGATTTCGGTTGAAATTCGAATTAGGGTTTCAGTAATCGAGTTCTAGCTCGATTAGTTGTTAATTTATGATAATTGATATGATTTGTCTTCCTTTTCTCTTGGAAACCCTAATTCAAGTGATTTGTTAGATTTTTGGTGAAATTTCGAATTCGAATTTGATTTGAAACATTATGACTCGATAATCGACTTGACTTGTATTTAAATCGATTGAATTTCTTTTATTAATTCATCTATGCTTTATTAACATAGGCATAGACCCTATCGAGTACGATTCAGCGAAATCGTCGGAAGTTCGGAATCTAGTGATAGCTGATTCTCTACGCATCTTACGTGATCAGGTGCGGGGGTTCACGGGATTTGTTTTGGGATTTATTTTAGGAATTAAATAGTTACGTATAAATGGCATGTTGAATTTCTAATTGCATGCATCATGGCATTATTGCATAATTAAGTAAATGTTATATCGGAATTGCTATATTGATGATGACCTAGCATATTGGTATGGTTTTACTGATTGACTGTTCCTTTGATTCTGATAAGAGAATGAAACCACAGTACTGAATTGATATTGTTATATTATATTGTATATTCATAGTTATTGCAAAGTCTAGAGTCGACGCTAGACTTTGCCTCAGGAACCATATGCGCATTTGGGGAATGACCCCACTGAACCCAGTACCGGTTGGGTAGGGGATACTGTTATTACATATATTATTGTGATTGTTGGAATACTGAACTGCGGTATAGTGATTGATGTGAAACTGTTACTGTATTGATAATCTTTGTTTCTGATTGAATTACTTTATTGCTAATCGTGAAATTCTGACTGATATGCATGTTTAATTATGAACCAGAACAAGTAGAACGGTTAAGCCGACGAAGATAGATAACTAATTTCTATTCTTCCAACCTGACTTAGAGAGTTTGCATTTAGATCCAAACATCCTGAATAATTCCGTTTTGATTTTCTCCGAATGTGATAATAGTAGAAGTTCGCTTGAATTCCCTTTTTAAGTAATTGCATTTCATGATTAGCGAATAAATAACTGAATAGTATACTAATGAATCAATTTAATTCTGATAATGGATTTCTTACAAATCCAGTAGCCCTATTTAAATTCTGCACTGAGAAACTGCGAATAAGTTTCTCACCCCTCTTCCCCCTCGTGGGTTTTTCAGGAAAGAAGGAATAGGATTTCGAGATCGTGCGGCGAGGATAAGAAAGGAGAGGTATAGATATGCCTTAATTAATGATCGTTTTGTACTAGTTAAGTACTCAGATCATATTTTGTTGTGTATAACCTTTGAACCAGACCTTTGTAAAACTTATTTTAATTATGTAGTGTAAATGTTTAATTCGTTAAGTAGGAGGTGTTGTAAGTAGGATGTGTTTTAATTATCTGATTTCAATTAACTGCGTGTCTGAATGTTTAAATCATTTTTGGTTAAAGTTGGGATGAATATAAATCATCTCATCGTTCTTGCCTCGTGAGTATATAGAAAATATATATTCACGGCGTAACTGTCGCGCCCCCTGGTTCCGGGGTGTGACAGTATTACGGACCAATCCGTGATATGCATAGTACCATAGACTCATATTCAATACATATAATAAAATTAGAAATATTAAATTAATATGGTTCATACCTTATTTCTCACTCAGGACCTACTGGTAAACTATATATTTGGTATACACTTCTGGAGCATCAATTTCCTCTTTCTGTTTCATCATGACTTTTGTTGTATGTCGTGATGTGCCTCTTGACAATGTGGCATATAACTAACCGTGCGAAAAAAAACATGCTCGGGTAAGATGTCGACGTTATAAATTATTTGTCTTTGTACTTTATTGATTGTCATGACAAAACTCAGACAAATAGGGAATTGGTTTTGTGTAAACTATAGATGAAGTTTAAAAGAAAGAGTAAGTCTTAGGTGCTCTGGATCACATAAAGCCTTACGTGCTACGGCCTCAAAAATCTATCGTAAAAACTTTAAATTTCGATCTAAGTAACTCACTAAATTGATTATACAATGAACTTAGAGAATACCAATTTTTACTATTTTTAGATTTTTTTTAATATTTTTATAATTTATGAAAGATGATAAAAAATAATCTAAAAATATTGACAATTTTCTTTTATTCTAAGTTCTTTTGTACCTATCTTAAAAAATAGTAAAAAAATTTCAAAAAATATAAAATTTGATCTCTAATCATATTTTAATGTGAATATCATGTTGAGCGGTTCGAATCGTTTGTTTGAACTTTGAAATTGAAGATAAAAATATTTGAGTACGATTGGAATGAAACAATGGGGCATTTGAGCCCTCCTCTTGTATAATAACCTAACTTATATAATATCATAAAAATATATAATTTGTCCCACTATATATATGTTTCAATGAATAATTAAATAAAATTATCTGAAATATTTATGAATCAATCTCGTCATAATGATAGTGTTAAATATAACATAAGAAATTATTATATATAATTTTGTATTTATTATTTTTCTATATAATAATGAGTATGAAATAATTTTTATTCAATAAACTAACAAAAACCTTTTCTTACTCGTACTGTTATCCGATAAGTAAACAAATAAATTTTCCTACTAAATATGGATGGTGTAAATTGATAAACGGATGTGTCATCATGAATTCATGATTATATATGTTGATCCACCATCCATGTTGTAAACATTTTAAAATTACAAATAAACCATCAATGTTTTATTGCTTTTAAATGTAACGGCATAGACTGTATATGCATCCACATATATGCATATATGTATGCAATCGGCTGTCTTATGGAAAATGGCATGCAGTCTATTCTATGTAAATTTAAATATGCGGCAGTTATATATGGCAGTGTTATAAAATACGGTTTCTATGTGGTATATAGAAGGCCACCGCATTTTGCATATAGTATACCGTATATACAGATTTTTATGCGGATTTATATATGCGGATTTTAAAATAAGAATTCATATATATTTGGAAGCATAATCTCACAACAAAAATAAGAATACACATGTTTGTAGATATAAGAATACACAATAGTAAAATAATAAAAGCATATATATTTTTAAAATTTACTGATTCAAAAATCTCATAGCAACAATTTTATACGGATCATATGCGGTTCATATGCGGATCATATGCGGTTCATATACGGATCATATGCGGTTTATATGCGAATTATATGCAGTTCATATGCGGATCATATGCGGTATGCGGTCAAAATTATATGGCCAAATATGCAGCCGCATATTAGACTGCATATTAAATTTTTATACGGTTCGAAACCGCATGCGCATATATACAGCCGTATAAGCTGCATTTTGTTACACTAATATATGGTCACACATATACACATGCGGTTTATACACGGTCCTATACAAATTTTTATTAGTTGCACCCCAATTCGAAAAAGACCTAAATAAAATTGCATAGGCTAAAATACCCATATATTATAAATTTATTTTATTTTATATATATATTCGTTTAATATTTTATAGTAAAACTGTATATGTATTTTCACATTAAAATGTGATAAACAGTATACAATTACGTTCCGCATGCATAAACAAAAATACTGATCACCACAACAACATCAAATGTGAGCTCATCACTCTTATGTGGACCGCCATACATTTTCTTCTGAAAAATTTGTATCACATCACTGAATAACTGGTCACAGATCCAACAAAATAAATATTAAAAATCCACATGTGATTAAATATCCTCAAGGCCCAAATAGAAAGCCCATGGGCCTACGGGGTCCCATAAGGGCGACTAAACCGAAGCACCAAGCAATTGAAAAACAGTGGAGCTGCTACCAGATATGACTGGTGCTCCCTCTTCTTTTCCCCTCTCCATCGCGCCAATGGTCTCCTCCACCTCCGCCTCCGACTCTACCTCCGGCATCTCGCCTCCTCCTCCAAATCCCATCGCGGCCATTTCCTCCTTCCTCCAACACCATCTCTCCCAGTTCTCCGCCCGCCTCGACCAGACCCGCCGCACTGCCTCTGCCTCCTTCGCTTCCCTTTCAACCCCTCCGCTTTCCGTCTCTGCTTCAACCCCTGAACCCATGCACGCTTTCGACCTCGCTCTAAATGCCAATGACGTCGCGAAGACACTCTCTGGTACTTCAGTGTACACTGTCAGTAACTCGAACAACGAGTTTGTACTCATCTCTGATCCAAGCAATGGTACGAGATCACTAGGTTTGCTCTGTTTTCGTCAGGAGGATGCCGAGGCTCTTCTTTCACAGGTATTTGATCTAGTTTTTAAGTTGATATACAATTTTGAAATGTTGAACTGATGGATGTGAAATTGGTAATTGGTCTGGGCTATTAGGTAAAAACAAAGCAACCAGTTTTGGGGAAAGGGGCTAGAGTGGTGCCGATAACTCTTGATCAGGTGCATTTCTTAGACCCAACTCCAATTGGATATTTAATCACAATTTAATGTTGAAACTTGAAACTATTAGTTTTGATACTGTAATTGTCTGACACAAATTCAGACGACCATTAAATTTAATACAAATATCGCCATTGTCATCTTGATGTTACTATTAATGGGAAAGTTAAAATAAAAGACAATGCTCTTTCGCAAATTACAGTACCAGAAAATGATACTATAGAGCATTATGTCTCATTTATGTGCCTGTTTGTTGCCTCTGCTGCTTTCTCTTTAATATAGAAATACATGTTTCTGAGATGTCCTAAAGCGTACACTTGCAGTATAATGTGTTTGTTATTATTAATTTTTAGTCTTTTGATTCTTCGCTTCGCATGCTAACTTTAGGCATGCAGGTTTACATGTTAAAAGTTGAAGGAATTGCTTTTCGGTTCCTGCCTGATCCTCTTCAGATTAAACATGCACTTAAGGTTGTCTCATGAATTTATCCTTTAGTGTTAATAATCTCATTTTTTTAATAAATGCTTTACTGTTTGCTTGATGGAACTACGTGCTGAAATTACTGTGACAATGTTCATTAATTAACAACATAATATCAATAAGATAGAATGGTTATTGTGAAAATACTTGACTAGCTCACATGACAAGTGTACTTGCTAAAATCATATTTCCATGTAATGTTCATCAGCACACTCTAATTCCTGTAAATTTTTGTACAATCGTTATTTACGCAATGTTGATTGTTTACTGAAATGTTTATTTGCCTTATATTCTTTATTGCAGTTAAAATCATCTGATCTATCGAAAGGATTTGATGGTGTTCCAGTTTTTCAGGTACACTTGTGCTTCTTATTAGCTTACTGAAATAATATTTCCATGTAATATCTAGAAGCACACTAATTCCTGTAAAATATTGTACAATTGTTATTTACGCAATGTTGATAATTTACTGAAATGTTTAGCTGCCTCATAGAATCCAGGATCTAATACTGTTTTGCATGACTGTTCGAAAGGCATTGTATGGTTTTAACAGCATAATTGAACTTTGCTGGTATACACAAACTAAGTTTAGTTTTCAATTTCTATTTACAGTCAGATCTACTGGTTATAAAGAAGAAAAATAGGAGATACTGCCCCATATATTTTCAGAGGGAAGATATAGAGAAAGAACTCACAAAGGCATCGAGACAATTAAGTGGGCCCAGCTTGTCCCAGCAGATTATGGTACGTGCGTTTGGAATTTTCTTTTCTCCTTTCTTGCTTTTAAAAAAAATGATATTTTATTTTTTCATTTATTGTAATTTGCTTCTTGCATCCCCTCCAGGTAGGGAGTTTCGAAGATGTATTGAAGAAAATGGAGGTACGTATACCATGCACATTTTTTTTCTTGATTAATTTTGTTTTTTAAAATAAATCTATTGGGTGTGAATCAGGATCTTCATCTAATCATCTCTATTTTTTTTATCTCTACACTCTTGATGGATAACTTTTTATTCATTTACACTCTTCGTTCTGATATGTCTGCAGATAAGGCCCAGCATTCATATATTGCAAATGACATTTTTGCACATACTTTGGAACAAATTTGACCCTAGTTTTGATGAGTTGCTATTTGCAACTCCAAATTAACATGAAACAGAACTAAGCATTCCTCTGGTCAGATGAATTAAGTTTGAAGTTTCTTTACTAATCGAGATGAAAAGTCAGGGTCAATTAGCTGAAAAAGAGAGGACTTTTGTCTGGAGCAATCTAGTGAACCTTTTTGTTCCTTGATGCCAGGAGTATAATTACTTGCTAAAAGAGTAGGATTATAATGCGCCATTGTTCTCCGTGCCTCAATCATGCCTCACATTCTCATCTCCGTTTTCAAAGTTCAAACAGTTGATCCAAACTACTCAATATGATCTCTATATTAAAATGTGGTTGGAGACCAAATTTTAGATTTTTTTTACTAATAAGATAGGTACAAAATCACTGTTTTTGGATTGTCCCGGATCTTTTGAAAAACAGTGATTTTGTACCTATCTAAATATTTAGTAAAAAAATTTCTAAAAAATATAAAATTAGCTCTCCGAGCACATTTGAATACGGAGATCATGTCGAGTGGTTTGAATCAACTGTTTGGACTTTGAAAATTGAGATAAAGATGTGAGGCCTGATTGCAGCACGAAAACAATGGGGCATGTTAACCCTACTCTTGCTAAAAGCCCCCAAAACTGTTGGGTTTTGTAAACAATGTCGATGTTGCAAAACTGTTAAATTTACTCCCCCCCCCCCCCCCCCCCCCTCCTTTTTTTCTTTACCATAAAATGTATTTCGGTTTCTAACTAACATTATGTTTGATGTGTATACAGATGAATGACAAAGACTCTGGATGGGATGACTTGATATTTATCCCACCTGGAAAGAGTTGCACACAACACCTCAATGAGGTTTCAGCTTGAGAAATGCTAAGAAGCTCCAGAGCATGACCGGACTCCCCTCACCATGACTATTGCTTGTGCAAAGAAAAATACTTATTTCACTAGCTTGAAGAAGTGTCACCAGGGTTTTGTCAAATTTCATGTTGTAATTTTACAGTTTGGAAGAGTTGTTAAGTGGGAAGCATGAGCTGTTGTATTTGAAGCATTTTTGAGGTTAATGAGCACGCTACTTGAAAGAAATGTAAAATCTGATTAGAGCTTTCAGCCTCTCCCTTTCTCTCTCTCTCTCTCTCTGACCAGTCCATACAGTCTTTGACTTGTTCTCATCTCATTTGATGTTGATCTTTTACCTCGAGTACTCAAAATTGCAACCCATCTCTCTTTCATAAAAAAAAAAGATGTGCCCATTATTACCAACAAATCATTGAAGGCCACAAGGTGTGCTAATCTCGTATGGGTTTGACTAACGGGTCACATGTGACATGGTACTTGTTTTAAATAATAAAGCAATTGTTTATGTCCTTTGCGACCCAGTCCATTAATGAACTATTTTGGAGTCTACCTAGAGATTTCTTCCTTCAAATTTGTGAGAAGAGAGAGAGCATAACTCTGTTGCAAGATCAATACTAGAAGAGGATGGAAGCAAATCGGGTAGCATTTGTTGCGGGTTTCATCTCTGTGTTGTCTCTGTTGATTGTATTTGATTTCTCGAGAGGTGGCCTTGCGTTTTCTTCATCGCAAGTAGTTCGATCTAAACCCAACAACAATCTTCAATCTATACCCAACAACAATCTTCAATCTATACCCAACAACAATCTCCAAGGTCTGTATCCTTTTCTTTCCTTTAATTCCTGTTTTTTTTTCCTTCTCTTTCCTCTTTTATTTGTTTGTTGTGAGGGTGAGATTATGAGAAATGAAGAGATATCTTGAGGTTTAGATCACAACCGTGGGAGTTCATAATCCCTTTCTAAAAAAAACAGTTTATTTAAAAAGGTTTTTGATATGAGAAATCTGGTATGAAAAGAGGCATTGTGTATTGGTACTTGATACCCAGTAATCGATTAAGAATAAATGCAAAATCAAAGAGCGCTAAATAGGAAGGAAACAGCTATTGCTTGATTTAAATTAGATTCAAGGAATGCTGTTTTTTCTTCTTGATAGTTGATAGTTGTTACCAACTACCAAGGCAGGCACTAGGCCGAGAATTCAGTTGAATTTTTAGTTCGGCATGGACCACCAATTAATTATTGAGTTTAAAACTAGAAATATATTATTAAAAGATGCTCACAAGTACACAACTAATCCCCACAACTAATACGCAAGAAGTGATAGAATAGAGATGGACCTCTTAACTTGTTAAAATCAATCAATATGTAGGTGCCCACTGGGAACCTCTAACTTGTTAAAATCAATCAATATGTAGGTGGAAATAAATCTGCTGTGATTCCAATGGAATAACAAGGTCCTGTTATTCCGATCTCAACCATTCAACTTCATTGAGATTCGTGTATGAAAAAGTTCTTCATTGAGATTTGCACATGGAGAACTTTGAATGATTGAGATTGGAATAACAGGACCTTGTTATTCCATGGGAATCACAGCAGATTTATTTCCGTAGGTGCCCACTGATTTATGAAACTTCCAAAAACATAATTGAACTCCCTAATATATGTGGGTCCGGATTCCTAAAATGTACTCAAAATTTGAGTTTGGATCTTCAAAATTCGATCAATTCGGTATGAACTATGAAGTAAAATTTACGGAGTTTCTTTAATAATTGTGCATATTCTGATCGAACAGTTCTGATTTAAACTCGAGCTTTGAGTTACTTCAGGAAATCTGAATTTCAACATATGTACGCTAGAAGTTCGTATTCACTAATTTTTCTTTTATATATATTTTTTAATTTGGATCGTTAATTTAAAAACGAACGGATCTGATCGATCCAATTTAAAATTGATGGGGTTTTTTTTATGTGGATTTAGTATGTTCATTTCAATCATACGTTTGATTTAAAATAGTAAGGTTCTACCTTTTCTTTTGAAAAAAAAAATAGGTGATGCCAATTCTTAGGTGATGTCAATTCTGTATGCCACCACCCAAGGATACGGTAGGAAAAACAGATCTGATCCCAACTATTCAATTAAAGAATCGGACCCGTGTACAGTAATCAATATAGACACCAATTATGCATGCATATGTCAAAAGTGAGTGGCTAATATTAAAATGTTTGTTTTTAGGTTACAGAAAAAGTATTTTGATTTTTATATTTTAAAGTCTAAATAGTTAATTCAAATCGTTTAACATTCAATCTATATTAAAATGTATTTGGAGACTAAATTTTATATTTTTTTGAATTTTTTTTACTATTTATTAAGTCAATTTTAAAATTGTTCTTTTCAATGATTCAATTTTTTTTTCACTGTTTATTAAAATTAGTAATTTTAAACTGATTTAATAAATAGTAAAAAATTGAAAAAACTGTAAAATTTGATCTCCAAACACATTTTAATATAAAAATCACATTTAACGATTTGGATCGATCATTTAGACTTTAAAAATTAAAAAATCAATTGACTACACCACAACTCCCAAATAAACATTTTGATATTAACCAACCTCATATCAAAATATTGAAACACCGATTTAATACGGATGATGATGAGTCTATCTTTCCAGAGCTAGACCGTTTTGTTGTTTAAGGTGTGCATGATACTTAAAATGACCACTTAAATTGAGTTTGATTTTAATCAGGAAAAGCGAACAATTCTACATAAAAGATAAAGACATTATAACAATTATGATCGTCTGAAATAAATGCTCACATAATTTTTAATTTGCACTAAATTACGGTCCAATAATAATGCTATGATCGTCATATATATGAATTTGTGGAATAGTAGTACAAAATATCTTTCACCAAACCATCTAATCATATCCATATAATTGAAGAGGATATCAACAGTATCTCTATGTTGTCTTCATATAACCTCTCAAGTGCAAATCATGGATTAAGAATAAGTAAAATAAAAATATTAATATTCTTACATTTAATATTCTATATTTTTAACTTTATTTAAAAAATACTTATACTTGACATGCACACAATTTATATCTAAATTTACAAGCATTTATACTTAAGTGTATAAAGTGGTCAACATCTCTTTTTTGAATAAAAAAGTTTAAAACTTTGCCAAGTAAATGAGTACAGAGGATTTTGTGCCAAATACAAGCATTTATACTTTTTGTAATCATTGATTTTCTACTGATACAAATAATTTTGTACAACAAAAAATCAATTCTTTTATGAATCAGAATCACTGTTCACGATCCATAAATCCTCTAATTAATTTTATGCAATACCAAACCCTTTGTATCCGTAGATACTGAGAGTTTTGTGCCACAAAAAATCAATCATTTTATGGATCCGACTTATTGAGTTCTATCCATAATTTTATTTTTTTGCAAATTCTTTGTACAATTTTATAAAATAAAAAATTAATAAATTGAATTCAATGAGTGAGATCTTACTATATTTGATAGAAATAAAATACTCTTTCTATTTCTATTTTAGTATGGCTGAATTTTATAATTTTTAAAGATAAAAAATTCCCCTGATGCTCTTGAAACTTGCTAATATTATATGAAAAGTAGCGAATAATAGCATGTTATTTTACTTAATCAAACTCACATCTAATCCGATAATTTCCTCTGATTATTCAACGCACCACCTTCGCGCCACTTCCTTTCTTCTTCCATTATGTCTTTGACCCGACCTACTCTTTTTCTCTAATCCCAAACTAGAAAGTCAAAAACGAAGTGAAAGAGAGCGATAGATAGAGAGGGAATAATAAAGAGGGAACGATCAATATATATGAAAATGGCGAAGAGTCCAAGGAGGTCACAGGAAGAGGAGGATGTAGCGGAGGAGGAGAAAAAGAATATCAGCCACTGGCGCCGCTTGAGGAGGTCCGAGCTGGTGCTGATCGGAATTTTTGTCTCTCTTCCGGCTATCATCCTTCTTATCGGCGGCCGGTGGGGTGGTAACGCTGCTGTCGCTCAATCTGACCCTGTCTCACCTAAAGGTAGATACTACTATGCCTGATGCCTCCCCCTTTGTTGATTGCCCCATCTTTTGCTTGCCTTTGGTTTCATTAGTTTACGAATTCTCTCGAATTAGGGATCAGTAAACCAGTGATTGTTCTTTAGGCTTTAATTGCATTTAGGAATTGGACTTCATTTTTCTCGATTTTGTAAGTTTTTGAGCTGAAGATGTTACGAGTGGTTTTAGTCAAGAAAAACAAATAATTAACAATTTATTTTTTTGCTAATAAGTAAGTAACACTTCGATTACACAAAATTTGTAAATGCATGCTCCAATTTCTGAGGCAAAATATCAGTTTCTATTTCAAAAGGACGATCTGGAATTTTTTTTTTTTTTTTTGGTGTTGAATGGTTTAGTTATCGAAGTTCCTTTTTGTTTTGTGGTAGCTGTGTGCATGGGCCCCCAGCCCACCTGTTCCCTGGTACTTATTCATGAGTTCCATGAATCATGTATTGACTTTGAATTCCTTTGAGGTCATTCTCAACTTGAATAGACATGGTCTATGAAATGAACATTCCAGATTTAACCTAATATTCCTTTATTTCTTTATCCGTAGACTTGTCTTTCATATGCCGTCCACGGAATACGTATCCCCTGAGATATCTCAAACTTTGCGTGATTTTATGGAAAATCCCAACCGTTTAAAGACATTATGCACGAATCTAAAAGCACACAAAATACTGACCCCTACATCACCCCCGAATAGGCACCGGACACGTCGGTCACGCAAAAGTTGAGATATCTCAGAGGATTCGCACTCCCGTCCACGCGCCAAGTATTACTTCACATGATCTAGGAATCTTTCAGCCAAGTATTAATAAGTATTTTGTTACAGTAGATTCCAACTGTAGCACTCTTTTTTTTATTTTATTTCCATTAATAAGAAAATATTTTGTTATAATATATTTTTTAATAAGTATTACTGGACATATGATAAGAATGTTAGTTTATTTAAATATTTTTATTTATTAAATATTAATAACAAGAAGTACTTTCTTTTCATTTTTTTCGCTCCTGTAAATAAAACTTAGTTTATGATCAAGTATCAAGTTTAATCAAGATCCATTCAAAGTACTTGCTTTTTTTTTTTTTTTTAATTATTAGAGAAAACCCGTAACCTAAAGCTAGTGGACGTCATGCAAGTATGATTCTATTCAATTATGACATGAAAGTATGAAACTATATGTGCAAATTATTTGATTAACCTTTTTATAAAGTTCTTGATACTGCACCATATTTACTAATGCTTATTTTATTTATCATAGAAGTTCCTATAAAATTAACATATGCAAGCACAATGCATGCAACATTGAGTCTATGATCCAGATTGGTTCTCACATAAAACTTAGCCCCCTCTATAAACAAAAACATTTCATTCACGTTTGAGCAACTGCAATGTTTCAGGTAAGGTGGAGACAAAGCTTAGTACAACACCTGCCATAAGTTCCGACAAATTGCTCGGTGGGTTACTCTTCCCAAATTTCAATGAACAATCATGTCAAAGCCGGTACAAATCTTATCAGTACTGGCAAAAATCTCCTTTCACCCTTTCACCGTACCTCACTAAAAAGCTGCGCAAGTACGAATCGTACCACAAGAAATGTGGCCCCGGCTCGAGACTGTACAAAAAAGCGATGAAGCAACTCAAATCTGGCCACAATTATGAGAACTCGCAATGCCAATACGTAATATGGTTTCCGTGTAATGGGTTGGGAAACCGAATGCTATCCCTAGCCTCCGCATTCTTGTATGCTCTTTTGACAAACCGGGTTTTGTTAGCCAATATAGGCAAAGAATCTGAGAACCTGTTTTGTGAACCATTTCCTGGTAGCTCATGGGTTTTACCCCCTGATTTCCCGTATAACCAACCATATAACCTTCACATCGACACACCTCAGAGTTATGTGAATATGCTAAAGAGAGGGGCTTTTGCGTATAATGCCAATGCTTCATCCTTACCGGCTTATGTTTATCTTCACCTAGAACAGTTTTCACTGAGGATGCAAAATAACATATTTTGCGAAGAGGATCAAAAGATGCTTTCAAAGTTCAATTGGATGTTACTCAAGTCGGACAGCTATTTTGCACCAGCATTCTTTTTGATGCCATTGTACCAAGAGGAGCTCAAGAGGATGTTTCCGGAAAAGGAGTCAGTTTTTCATCACTTGGGGCGGTATCTCTACCATCCGACCAACGAAGTTTGGGGAAGGATCGAAAGATACTACGATGCTTATCTTGCTCATGCCGACGAAAAGATAGGACTTCAAGTTAGAATCTTCCGAGAAAAACCAATCAAGTTTGAAGTCATGTATGATCAAATAATGAGATGCACCAACCAAGTGAAATTTCTACCCGAAATTACTCATTCTGAGCCGCCCATGAGAAATTCATCTACAAATACTAAACACAAAGCTATTCTAATTACTTCTTTGTACGCGGGTTATTATGAAAGAATCCGAGCCATCTATTATGACAATCCCACTTTGAACGGTGAGGTTGTGTCAGTGTACCAACCTAGCCACGAAGAAGAACAACAAACCGAGGCACAAAATCACAACCAAAAGGCGTTAGCCGAGATATACCTGTTGAGTTTTTGTGACCAAATGACTATAACTGCATGGTCTACATTTGGATACGTAGCACATAGTTTTGCGGGAATCAAACCGTGGATCTTGATGAGACCCGATTGGAATACAGAGGTGGCGGAGGTGCCTTGTATCAAGTCCACAACGGTTGAACCATGTTTGCATTCACCTCCTTTACTCGAGTGTAGAGGGAAGGATACCGACGCGGCACATCTGTTACCGTACGTAAGGCACTGTGAGGATGTTGGCTTTGGTATCAAGTTATATGATAGTTAGTTTATTGGTTTGTAATTGGTTGGTTCAGCTTTTGTTCTCTGTTTTCTTTTGTGTTTATTTCAGTTAGAATTGGTTGATTAAGGTATATGGGCTGATATATCATTTAATAAACTGATATGTATAACTTTTGTAATTTCTTTCTCGAAATTCATCTACAGCTGGATAATCACCTGTACTGGCCTGGAGTATTTTTTTTTTTTTTTGTGGTGGCAAATTGAACATTGGGTTCGATTATCTGAAGACCAAGTCACATTATCTGTTGTTTGCATAACATTGTTCATAGAGTAATTAAAACAAGAAAATTCGCGAGGTTTTGGTGCGCCAAGTTTAGCCCTGATGTTATAAAAGCAATTCGAATCGTTAACATATATATAGTAACATACATAACCTTATTATTTTGGTCCACTACAGTCTACAAAGCACTCTAACTGGGAGAAATTAATGTTTTGGTTGCTGTTTTCTTTATTTAAGGAGAAATCCACTCTAACCTGTTTCCCTGAAACATGATAACACTAATATTTGAGAGAACTAGCTTCTGATTTAATGCCAAAAGATAATGTCCTCTGAATTCGAAACCGGAATAGCGGGAATTTTTTGTTGTAATAACAAATATATAGATTTGGAAGGCAAAGATATCCTCACTGTTAAAAAAAAAAAAAAAAACTACTAATAGTTGCATTACTAATTTAGTTTTATAATTCTAAATGACAAAACTAAATTTAGAATTCACGAGCGATGCATATGCAAAACAAATGAACGGTTTGGATTTTGTTACTCAAAACTGAAATTTAAATTTGATGTTGTCATTTTGGCATCTCTGTCTTGCAACTAAAGTGACGTGTGGAAGATAGAGTTTCACTAGTTAAATTAGAATCCCTCTTAATGAAAGAGATGATATGCTTGCACGACTGTGCATTGCCATTATTACTATCTGTCGAATCTACATGCATGCTACGCACCACCATTAATTTTTAGAGTCGAAGTCAACTTTATTTTTTAATTTATATTTGTAAAATTAACATTATTAACATTAATTAACTTATTTTTAATGCCTATATTATATGAACCCTTAATGTCTAATATTTGTTCTAGAACTTTTGTGACATCATGCACGATGTCACAAAAATAAAAATAAAATCTTTTAGTAAAGTAATACAAGTAGGCGTGCAAACGGATCGGATAGTGGTAAAACTATATCTGTATCTGCTTTTATTTTTCGGATACGGATACAGATTAGATATTAGATGGATATGGGTACGGATTGGTAGGGGTGCAAATGGATTGGATACAGATCGGATAGTGGTGAAACTATATCCGTATCCGTTTTTAATTTCCAGATACAGATACGGATCGAATATTAGATGGATACATACGGATACGGATCGGATAGCAGATATCTGTAGATATATACATAAATATTTTCCTAATTTATAGTAAACTATATGATATATATCTACTATTCGGATACGGATAATTGAAATTCAAAACCATATCCGTATTCATATCCGCACGGATATTCGGATATCGGATATCCGTATTTAATTTTCGGATACGGATGCGGATACGGTCGAATAATATCCAACCCGTTTGCACCTCTACGGATCGGATATTAAATAGATACAGATGCGGATATCAACATTTTATAATAGTGAGTAACATAATTTTTTTTAATAATATATATTAAATTATATAGTATATATCTACTATTCGGATATGGATAATTAAAATTTAAAATCATATCCGTATCCGTACGGATCTTCGGATATCGGATATCCATCTCTAATTTTCGAATACGGATTCGGATACGATCGGATAATATTTGATCCGTTTGCACCCTAAATATACAAGATTGGTTGAGGTAATCTTCTTAAACAATTAAAGAGAGATATTGTTCAATGCATTTTTGTAGCATTACACCAACAGCAGCAGGGCGATATAATTTTCAGTTGACTTTTAACACAAATATATTGCATTATGATTGACACCATCAGCATTAGAGAGAGAGAGTAACAATTTACCTCAATAAATTCTTAAATTAGATCTCTTACGAGCGATGGATGACGAGGCAGTGGCGGAGAAAAGCAAGGCATGGTGGCAAGTATCAGTGAAACTGGAGAAGGCCATTTTTGCAGTGATTATTGTTTCTTCCTTGTTTCTTGTTTTTCTCTTTGGAAGCAAAAGTGGCTCTTCTCTGTTCCTGTTCCAAGCAAATGATAAGTGGATTGGTTAGACATCTTAACTTTATATGTAAATTCACATTTTGTATGGTGTTTGATAAGTACATAGTTCCCTGAATAAATGAATGTTTTTGTCAAACTATATATAGTTTAAATAAGGTATTGTCTATGATTTTGTTCTATGATTTAAAAAAAAAAAAAAATGAAAGTTCCAAGGAACATCTTTCTTGATATACACTTGAATTGAATAAATGGAGGAGAAGAGATTACAAAGCTGTAAACAATAATATATTGGTGCAGAAATGAAAGAATTATAAGGATTGGAAGTTGTAAACATTCTATAGTTAAATCTATAAGGTAATTGCTACCATTAGGGACACTATTTGAGAACAAATATAAAATATAACTGATATTCTTGGTGATTTTCAATTGGAACATCTATTTCAGTTTTTATTTCGTAAATTCAAGAAATGAGAATCATACACATTTTTGGCAGGAGGACAAGATAAACTTCTTGGAGGATTGCTTTCCCCTGATTTCGATGAGCATTCTTGCATAGCCCGATACAAGTCTTCGTTCTATCGCAAGCCCTCTCTCTTTCAAGTGTCGCCTTATCTTAGTCAAAGACTAAGGGAATATGAAAAATACCATAAAAAATGTGGCCCACACTCCGAACTCTACAAAGAAGCAATCGAACAATTGAAATCCGGCCAAAATGTCGAGAATACAGAGTGCAAATATGCAGTTTTTGCACAAGGTAATGGTTTAGGGAATAGAATGCTTGCTATTGCCTCAACATTTCTCTACTCTATTCTTACAAACAGAATTCTATTAGTAGAAATGAAAGAGGAGACAAAAAATGTATTTTGCGAGCCATTTCCTGAAAGCTCGTGGGAATTGCCTTCTGATTTTCCGATAAAAGATTTAGAATGGAAATTTCGGAGGGAATCCCCAGAAAGTTTCATAAATTTGTTGGAGAATAGAAGCATCAGTCTTGATGCGAATGTGTCGGCTGAATCTTTGCCCCCTTTTGTGTTTTTTGATGCATGGAGCAATGCATGGCATGTTCACGGCCGTATATTTTGCGAAGATCATCAAAAGATCATTCAGAAGTTCACTTGGATGATTACCAAATCTGATTGCTATTACGCGCCGGCCTTGTTTTTGTATCCCGAGTTTGAAAATGAACTGAGGCTTATGTTTCCGGTCAAGGAAGCCATGTTCCATCACTTGGGTAGGTATCTCTTCCAACCCACTAACCCGGTATGGGAAATGATCGAAAGATTTCACCAGACATATCTAACAAACACAGATGAGAAAATTGGGCTTCAGATAAGGATCGTCCCATATGATGCACCTCCTTTTGAGAAGGTATACGAGCGCATAATTGAGTGCTCAGAGAAAGAGAAGTTGCTACCTGAAATCGGCATTTCAAACCTCACAAACTCTGTATCAAATCCAACTAAAAGAACATCAGTTCTGATCATTTCTTTGTATTCGGAATATTACGAGAAAATCAAATCCACATACTACGAGAATTCGACCGTAACAGGAGAGTTAGTTTCAGTGTTTCAACCTACACATGAACTGGCGCAAAACACATTTGCGCAGTTTCATAATCAGAAAGCATTAGCTGAGATGTATTTGCTGAGTTATTGTGACAAGATAGCTACAACAGCAATGTCTACATTTGGATATATAGCACATGGTTTGGCCGGGTTGAAACCATATATACTCATGACACTGAATTGGCAGATCGCGAAACCTGGTCCGGTTTGTGTGCAGTCCAAATCGGTCGAGCCATGTTTGCACTCACCTCCTTTTCCTGAGTGTAAACCAAATACAAGAGTTGATCCTGCTGAGGCGCTGCCATATCTTCGGACTTGCGAGGATTTCGACAATGGAGTTAAGCTGTTTGATGAGGTTTCTAATTAAATATGCGTCTTTTCAAATCCCTTATTGATTACATCTTCAGTATGTAATAGTATGTAGAATTTGGAGCCTTTTTTTTTCCAGTAAAGATATATTTTTCTTTTGAAACCGAGACTAGGTTAAACTTCATATTTTTTATTTACTACATATACTGGAATTCTCTAATTCAAAAAAGAGTATGTATCCTAAATTCTTATCAAAAAGAGCATCTCTAAGTTCGGAAAATCATATCAAAAGTACCTACCAAGTCAGATTAGGAACAAATATTTTTTTGGAGAGACGATGCTCAAAAGACCCATTCTGGATTTTCCTTCTTAAAAAAAAAAAAAAATCACTGGTAGTATAGATTATTACTTCATGACTGAACGCCAGAAAATCTCACTTTTTCATATTATTGGGACTTCAATAGTTCAATGTGAGGATCAATTAATAGTTCAATGTCAGGATAAATAATTGATGAGAAAAACTCCGATTCGGCACTGTCCATTTAGAGCCCAGTACAAAGCCCGACTCGTCCAAATCGGACCGGCCCGGTCCATTTGGAGCCTGACTCGGAAAACAAAGATTGGGCCCTGTGGAATCCTTCCGTCTGAGGCTTCATGAGAGAACTATGTAATAATCCTCTGCAATAAAAATTCATAGAACCGAGGAGAAAACCACCAAGTCTATAATTAGGAGTTTAAGACTATAAATATTTAAGAATTATGAAGTTATTATAAAATAAAGATAAATAAACAATAAATAAGGTAGAGAGAACACATAAAAGATGACAATATATTTATTTATATATTTCTCAAATATGTACAATATAAAATTACAAAGTTTCTATTTATAAGCTACAAACTGTAAATGAAAAACCATATAAATAAATGGAGAAATGAATTTCAATAGTAGTGCATGGAGTAGTGGGAAAATAAATTGAGAATTAATATTGGAAGTTACAAAATAAATAACATCCGGTTCGAAACCTGAATGGAGGAAATCCTTTGTTGTATTACAAGAGTATTAAAATAGTTGGGTGGCTTGACCTCCAATCTTTACTCAAAAAAATAAATAACATCCACACATTTAATATTTATTCATAACAGGAGTAATATTATATACAAGTCAGTTCGGTTATGACATGTTTTTAAAGATAAATTTATAATCTAATTGGGCGGGTTGATTTTCAGGTTAGTATTTTTCTCACACTTTGCAGTGAATTTTTGTAGAATCGATATCCTCGTGATAGACTTATTAAATGAACATAAATTTTTTGATAAAAATGGCAAAATGTAAGTTACTATATGCATTTAAATGTGATTACTTACTTATAAAACTTGAAGTGCATATGCAAGTCATGATAAAAAAAGGGTATAATTTTCTTTCGATCAACATTAGAAGAGCAGGGTTAAAATGAAGAATTTTTTAATTTTAAAAAAATATTATTTGGTAATATAGGAAAATTGATTAAGTACTTTGAATTTTCGATGACTTAGATGGCACCAAGTTTGCAACTCAGATTCAAATTTTGGAACCGAATACCTCTCCAGATCCAAACTCCTATTTTCCATAGAAATATGTACAGAAAGCTGCACGATTCAGATCGACATTTTAACAAAGTACCTTCTTTATTTACTATTACAAAGCAAAACAGTGCAAAATAAAAAATATATGCTGATTATGAATAGAACAGGTCAATTGTTAAGTCTCTTTCTCTCTTTTTTTTTTTTGAAGGACTTAGTAGTGACTACCAACTACCAAGTATACAATAATTAGGTGAGATTATTACTCCCTAACCTACTACAGGGCCAGAAAAAACTGTGAGCCTTTTAAATTTATTTATTTATTTCTTTCTTTCATTACTGGGAAAGCTGCAGTTTACAAGAAATATATATATATATTTCTTGGGAAGAGAGAATGCGTTGAGTACTGGACTGGAGGTCTCCAGTAAATGGACGAGTGTTTCAGCGACAAATTATTTAGATCTGAGATGCGATCCGCACGATTATTAAAGCAAATCCAACGTCTTCAAAACATAGATTAAAAATCTGTTTTACCTCTATAGCTCATATCTCTCTCTCTCTGTATATATTAAATTCATTGTCGTTAAGCTTGTCAGAATAACCAGTGTCAAGTGATCACTTCTCTTGATATTAATACTACAAAGATTAAAGCACGTAATTTCAATTTCATGAATTCATAATTTTTTCTATCTGTAAACTGTTAACAAGGGTTACATAAATAAAGTTAAATTACGTTCAAAAGGAATTAATATAAGCTAGTCAATCCAAAACAAAAAGAAATGTTAAATTGGTCTTCCATGGGAAACAAATATGTTATTCTAAAGGAATAACGGAACATGTTATTCTGATTCTAATCGTTTAATTTATTTCATACGTGAATCTCAATGAAAAAAAAAAAAAATCTTTTCATGCTTTAATCTCAATGAAGATCAACTGTTGGGATCTGAATAACAGATTCCAAATTATTTCCGTAAAGGAGAGCCAAGAAAATCGATGACATTGAATTAATACCAATTGACCACCTCAAAAATTACGGCTAAAGAAAAGAAACCACGTGAGGTTCATTTAACCCAAGGTTATGAAACAATGTAAAATACTATAAAATATGATGATGACATGTTAGAAAAGTCTACAATGAATTGGTGATATATTTCTAAGGGTGTTAATGGGTACGATACAGGGTAGAATGGAACTATTTTTATATTCATACTCACTAAGAATTAACCTTACTCACACTCTATTCATATCCATTAAGAATTTTTCTCACCGTAGCTTATCCATATCTGTTAAGATTAGCGGGTAACAAAACAGTAGTGGGCGAATAACAAATAATACAAATATAATAATTTTATTATTTTTATAAATAAACCATTAAAACTTATCATGTCATACATATGCAATCACAATTACTAATATAAAAATGCAATTAATTCTAAATTTCTAAGTAATAGTTTTTATTGAGAAAAAAATAAAATTACAAATTTCTCTTCTAACAAATTTAATTTCTTAACTAAATAATAAATTAACATTCAAATAAAAAGGTAAAATATTTAACATAATATTCTTCTTATAATATAATTTATTTTATATAATTATCTGTTACCCAACGGATACAAAATAATATTTATCCATACCCAATAATTTATTTAACATATTTGTTTATCTAACGAAAAAAATTCTTACTCATACCCATACCCAATAAATTAATGAAAAAAAAAATCTTATCTATACCTGTCTTATTGAATTCGATACGAGTAGAGTAAACGGTTGTCATTAACACTCCTATATATTTCTAGTAATTTTCTCATCCCTATGTATACGTAACTTCAGAAAGGAAGATAACACCGTGACTTTCTCTTATGTAATAATGGCACTAGCTAGGCTACCTTTGAAACTAAGATCCTAGCACACATTTCCTTAAAACGAACTTAAAGTATACCTCAAAAGAATATAATTAGTCATATATATTGGCTAATATGCAGTTGTATGCATATGAGCTAAAATGTAAAATTCAGAAACATTTTCAAAGTGGATCAATAATTTTCAAATTGGCTTAATAAATAGTAAAAAAATTCAAAAAAATATAAAATTTAGTCTCCAAGCACATATTAATATGGAGAACAAGATGAATGATTCAGATTGACTTTTTGAATTTTAAAATTTCAAATTTAAACCGTATGTATTTCAGCCCATATGCATACGAATGCATATTAGTCACTCTATATAATATATATATATATATATATATATATATAGGTTGGCTACTATGCTTATATAAGCATATCCCTACATATGTTTATAACTCATTTTTGTATTTTTAATGTCCAAATGGTCGATTGGAACCGTTCATCTTGTTCTCCATATTAATATGTTCTTGGAGACCAAATTTTATATTTTTCTGAATTTGTTTACTATTTATTAAGCCACTTTGAAAATCGCTGATCCAACGGTGGCTTAACAAAACAGTAAAATCAGAAGCCACCGTTGGATCAGTGATTTTCAAATTGGCTTAATAAATAGTAAAAAAATTCAGAAAAATATAAAATTTAATCTCCAAGAACATATTAATATGGAGAACAAGATGAACGGTTCTGATCGATCATTTGAACATTGAAAACACAAAAATGAGTTATAAGCATATGTAGGAATATGCTTATATAAGCATAGTAGCCAACCTCTCTCTCTCTCTCTCTCTCTCTATATATATATATATATATATAGAGTACGGCTACCATACATTGCAATGCATAGGCACCTTTGTACATTGGACTATAAATCACGGATTCAAAGTCCGAATAACCGATCCAAACCGTTCATCTTGTTCTCCATATTAATATGTGCTTGGAGATCAAATTTTATATTTTTTGGAATTTGTTTACTATTTATTAAGTCACTTTGAAAATCACTGATCCAACGGTGCCTTTTGATTTTACTGTAACCGTTGGATCAGCGATTTTCAATGTGGCTTAATAAATAGTAAACAAATTCCAAAAAATGTAAAATTTGGTCTCCAAGCACATATTAATATGGAGAACAAGATGAACGGTTTGGATCGGTCATTTGGACTTTGAATATGATGATTTATAGTCCAATGCACAGAGGTGCCTATGCATTACAATGTATGGTAGACTTACTCTATATATATATATTATATAGATATCATGAAAAGGTACGTAGTAATTCTCAACATCGGAGAAGATAAAGTCAAAGAGAGAATATAGTATGGGAGATCATGAAATGGCAACAAATGAGGAAAGGAAACCATGTCTAAAGCTAGAAATTGAGGATGATGCTACCGTAGCAAAGCGATTGTATATGAAAGAAGAGAAGAAGTGGGGAGTCCTAGAACAGTGCTCATCGTTTGCTTGGTGAGTTTGCCTCTTCTTGTGATTTTCTGTGGTGGCTCCTTCAGCTCCACGCTCATCTGGCTTCGTGATGTCAAGGTTTCTGTTGTGAAAGGTAAGGCTTCGTAGCATATTTCATATTTTTGTTCATTTTTATTTGAGATTATTAGCTAGACTTTTCTTCATTAATAATCCGTTTTTAAAATTTGTTTTAGGAGGAGTTTTATGTTAACAAAAGTTCAAGTAAATGTAACACGCTGTATGAATTTTATGATTTGCATGCCAAAAAATGTATCCCAAAAATGACAAGGCAGAATGATACATTCTTTTGCCTAGGGATGTAAAACAACCGGGTTAACGGGTTCTGTCAAAATTTGAACCTTGTACCGATTATATTGGTTTTTTTTTTTTTGTTAAAGTAGATTCAACCAATTCATCTAATTAATGTTTTTCATCCGATTTTATGGTATATATTCAATGATTAGTAATTTTGATGAGCTTTAATTATATGAATCGTTTTTAGTTATCTTAAATTTATACTTAACATAACATCACCAACAACACAACAATACATAAATAATGAAAAATTAAATTAAATAATATATTAAAGCATTGAAACATGCATAGATGATGAATTAAACAAAAATTACATAGATTATGAATTAAACAAAAATTTATTTCATCTAACCTGTACCACTACGACCAAATTTGATCTTTTGCAACTAGTTATAATTAATTACAAGTAATAAATTATTCTAAGCACTGGATTCAACCTAATTCTACCAAACCAATTAGTTGTATTAGAATATATGTATTGCAACCGAATGATTTTATTGCAACGTATTTAATTGATACCTGACACACACGAAAAAAAAAAAAAAAACATTGCAACCAACATGATTTGTTATTGCAGCCGCCGAAGTATTCTGCCCTTGAATATTCTCTTCCAAATGGCAAAGTCTCAGGCAAAAATTTAATTGCGTTGCTCGGTCAAAGAGATTATTATCTAAGGGGCAATTTTGGGAATGTTATTTTTGTTATTTTTTTGAGTGATCTAGAAGAAGAAAATTTGACTTGATCCACTTAATTCCACCAAATTTATTCATACGAAATTGATAAAAAACACCTGTAATCTTGTTGGACCCCTTCCAACAAGGTTATCTATATCTGTATTTTAACTATAAATGATATCAAACGCACAAAATTCAAACAAAAACTGTCATTAAAACAACAAAAGGTTTGAGCATATCTTCATCTGAATTAGACAATTTTGCTATGTAATTAGTTAAGATGATTAATATTTATTTCATCCAATCAGCTAAGATAACAATTAATTACAATTCATTATTCAAAAGTAATAATCATTAAATGTCCATAAAGCAAAGACATAAAAATAATAATTTGAAAGTAAAAATTATAGAATTTCACCATGCATAGTTTATAAAGAAATAGATACAAATATTACATGATATTTTTTTAATGTAATTTGAACAACAACAAAAAATTGCCACTAAAGGAAAAAAAAATAGTATAGCATAAAATAATTTTAAGAATGATGTTTAGCCTCCCTCATATTCAAATTCTAATATTGCCTGTAGTTGGCAATATACAACATGCATTTAATTTTAGCTCACATTATTGACCTCTTGAAAAGAGTAAGTTTACAAAACTTTTGTTTTCTAAAATTTTGAGGAGAAAATATGTAATTTTCATATTTATAAGGATCTACATGAAATTTTTCAATGAACTAAAAGATGTGAAAAACCTATTTTATGATTTTATTTGTTTTTTAGGGTTGTACATCAATTCATTGTTCCTTTATACACACCATCCAAGCTCACAAGCTTTTTTAATTTTCAGGGTCTACACATGATTCAAATCTTGATGGATTAATCCCCTCAAACTTTAACAAAGGTTCATGTCTGAGTCGTTTTGAGTGGGGACTGTTACGCAAATTATCTCCACACATGCCATCTTCATACCTTTTGCAAAAGCTAAGAAACTATGAAGCTCTCCACAAAAAATGCGGCCCAAATACACCTCTTTATAAAAAATCCATTGAGCAATTAAAATCAGGTCACAGTGTTGAACATTTGGATTGCAACTATGTGGTTTGGATTCCTCATAATGGGTTAGGCAACCGAATATTATCCCTTGCCAGTACCTTTCTCTATGCTATTCTTACCAATAGAGTTTTGCTTATTGATATGACTAATGAGTTGGATGATCTCTTTTGTGAGCCATTTCCGGATACCTCATGGATTTTGCCTTCTGATTTTCCTGTCAAAAACCTAAACCATCTTAATATTAATTCTGATGTGACATATGGCAACATACTAAATAAGCATACTATAAGCAATGATTCAAATACCACATTTGAGTCATTGCACTCTTATGTGTATGCCCATATAGTTGAGGATTATAAAATTTTTGATAGGATGTTTTTTTGCAATGATGATCAAATTGTCCTCAGAAAGGTCAATTGGTTGTTATTAAAATCTGATTTATACTTTGCCCCATCTCTTTACAAATTGCCTTTGTTTGAGAAAGAACTCAACTCGTTGTTTTTAGCAAAAGAGAGTGTGTTCTACCTGCTAGCACACTATTTAATTCATCCTACTAACAATGTTTGGGGATTAGTCAAGAGATATTACAACTCTTACCTTGCCAAGGCAGATGAAAAAATTGGTATACAAGTACGCGTGTTTAGTTTTACAAGAGTTTCTTCTGATGTTATACTCCAACAGATTCTAGATTGCTCTAAATTAGAGAGCATACTTCCCGATCTTGATTCGAATAGAACACAAGCCTTCAAAACCAATGAACAAAAATCAAAAGCAATTTTAGTAGTATCATTGTATGCATATTACTATGAAAAGATCAAATCCATGTACTATGAACATTCCACTAAAACCGGAGAGTTAGTGAGTGTTTACCAACCGAGCCACGAAGAAATGCAAAAAACAGAGAACCAATTACACAATCAAAAAGCACTTGCAGAGATGTATATGCTTAGTCTTTGTGATGTGTTTTTAACAACTGGTATATCAACTTTTGGATATGTTAGTTCTGGCCTTGCGGGGATAAAGCCGGTAATTTTAATGCCAATTTGGAATACAAAAATACCCGATTTGCCATGTGTTAGAGAAACTTCAATGGAACCATGTCATCTCCAACCAGCAAATCCTAGCTGCAAGGGAAGGACAATGGATAAGGAAAAAGTGCAACAATATGTCAAGCAATGTCTAGATCATAAAGGTGTGGGGATTAAGTTGTTTGACTAGATGGGTGATTATTGATTTAATTAGAGTTTTTTTCGGATTCAATACAAAGGAAAAAATAAATGAATGTTCAAATTAATATGTTTAGTATAACTTATATATTGTTCGTGATTATAATACATGTGCATGTATTGAAATAACTTTTAGGTGGTGATCTGATATTGATAGTTTAATTGTACCCGTTGAATCTGGAACATTGGAGCACTTGACAACCATTGTCAAGTTTTAAAAAAAAAGGTTTGAAATATTTAATAAATTCTTTTGGCTTAATATTATAATTAGTGAGTTATTATGATTAGTTTTTTTTGTACTAATAACTTCAATTTTAGAATTTTAAATCAAATGACTTACGACATAATGTTTACAATAAAATAGTGAACAATATTTTACCCTTTCATTTCCATGACATTATTCTTAATCTTAAAGAAAAAAAAGGAGCTTGAAAAGGCCAATCCAAAATATATCTGTTCGGAGCCATTCTGGGTTAGATCAAAGATTTATGTGAAATCACAGTCGTCTGATACATTTTGTTAATGGTTGTTCTGTTTTACTTGGCACAGTTGGCATCATATAAAGCATTTTTTTTTTTAGTTATGCCGTAAACTTTTGTGTATGCTTTAAATGCGACGTCTCTTTCTATGCTTTCTTCATGGAGATGATCTCCATGGCTCATCCCCTGTTATGTCTTCTTAAGAAGATGCCAACAGAAGTGGTTATTCTTGAAAATATCATTATTACTGATGCTCCTCTTGGATTTTGAGTTTAGTGGATATCTGGATGTTCCGATCGACTTTGTCTCCTCTCCCCCTTAGAAATTTTTTTTGCCTCCCCTCTGAATGTTTGATTTGTAATTCGGGTTAAATTTAGAGTTAAACTTAAAATAAATTTCTTGAATTATGATTGGTAATTAGAATTATAGGTTAGATAATTTAAAATTATAAGTTAAAGCATTATTTTTTTATCGACTACCTAATTAGGTAACGGGTTTAAACTTGATTAGCTATTTAAATCTGATTTGATATTTTTTTTTGCTCCCTTGACAAAAATTTTGAGTCCGCACCTGCTGATAAGTATTTTTATCCATTTTTAACCTTACAAATAGAACAAATTATTGTAGTGACCTGTCCTAAGAATGTTGATAGATGTAATTGAGAAATGTCTCCATGTTTATTGTCATTTTGACATATATTTCCCAAATTCAAAATTGCTAGTTTTTTGACTTGGATTAACAATTCATAACATGTAAATAAAAAAACAATACTCCTAAATGATAATTGTAGTTCACTAGAATTAATTAAGTTTGCAAATTTGCATCACATATTGAATGTAAACGATCATGCATGAATATCATTTTATTTATTTATTTTTTATGGTTAACGGTAAAAACCGACAACATATATATTGATTAAAAAAAAATATTTACAAAGTCGTAATCATCCTAAGGCCTCCCCCCCGCACACTATCTATACAACCGAGGAGACCATTTTATTACATTTTTCATGTTCCGTTAAACGGATTCTAAAGGAAAAATAAGTTACACTCCAAAGTAAAAAAATGTAAATGTAAATTATAACAACTCAGCAAGTACGCAGCCATTTCTCCACTCCGAGAGCAGTATAAATTATGAGATGATGCACGGCTCTGGATCCGGGCTGGCAGGGGACTCCTGAAGCGGCGTAAAACACTTTGGAACGTGGTATGGGCAGTAGGGCCGGGCTTGGGTACTCTGAAGAGAGAGAAACAGAAGGCTCTTCTCGAACAAGCGTTATTGAAGTCGACCAACTGACCATGTTCAAATTTCGGCTCAAGTCAAGGGAATCAAGTTGTTTAAATAGATGTATGATTAATGATCTAGGATTTTTTTTTTCAGATTCTATGCAAAATATAAAATGAAAGGAAGTTCAGTTTTGCTTAATGTGACTCAATTTTGCCTATGTGGACAGTTTGATTATATATGTTGATTTTTAGCCGTTAGCTTAAGATTTCTTGGCTTTAAAAGGGAAATTGAGTAATTATGATTAGGTTTAAATATTTTTTATTTGTATTGATAAGTTCAATTTATAACCTTACATAAGATGGCATGAGACTTAATATTCACAATCAAATTTGCTTCTAGTTTCGACAAAACGTGCGAATGTATAAAGTTTAAAATCTGGGCCGGCCTCTGGGGGTGTTCAAACAGTTAGTTCGGTTCAAATTGAAGTAAAATAATCAAATTAAATTTTTCTTCGATTTTCAAAAATAAAACCGAACTGAGCTAATTAAACCTATTAACCGATTAAGAATCAAACTGAACAAACCGAAGTAAGCCTATTGGTACCATTATTAACCAAAAGAATACATTATCATACACAACAATTAAAATTCTGTTTGGTTCGGTCCCAATCTCATAAGATTTTACAATTTTAATCAGGCCATTGTTCTTCTTTTTCTTTAGCAATTGTTGATACTATTTGTTAACTAATTACTTCACTTTCAATCTCATATGGTTTTTTCTTCTTTGGCAAATATTCTTCTTGGAAAATTATTTCGACAGATCGCCATGGACCCATGGTTGCTAAATGCAAAGAGGCTAAGATGCCAACTTGAGAGGAAGTAGGAAGTGATAATTCTGTCTGCTTACTGTCTATTGAATGGTGTAATAAAATGTTCATATTGTGTTTTTATTCTTTTTTTTTAATCTTATTTGTTTAATTCTTCAATTAACCCTTCAGGCAATGATATTGCTTCTGGTCCTGTTTGGATGGAATACATTGCATTCTTGAAGTCTAAGCCGGTGCCTTGCTCATCCTTCTTTTTCTTTAACATTGCAAAACCCCCTAAATTTATCAGAAACTAAAAATAGAAGGTTCATCATTGGACAAATAAAAATAAGTCTGTACAGTTAAGAAACATCATAACAATATGTTTAATGAGAGATAGTGATGCAGATAATATGCCCTTTGTCAAAAGATCTGTTACTGCATTTATTTAATACTCAGTACATGCAAATTTGAATTTGTCCAATAAATGCAGGGCTCTTTTGCAAATTGCTGATTTTTTTTATTTCTTCTGGCCTCTTTTGTAATTAGTATTACTTTTTTCTCTTTAGGTCGCATTCCCTCAGGAAGAGTCACAATGCATGACTTTTATGTGCAAGGTGTACAAGAAAGCAATCCTCAAACCAATGCATTATCTGGACCAGCTCTGGAGGGACTATGAAATGTTTGAGAATTCTGTCAGTCGAACTCTGGTAAATTGACTCCGTCACACCAATTCTTCTATTTTGCTACCTTTTAAAACTGTCTACTTGATCAAAGCTCATATGTTCTTCAACTTTCTCAGGACATCCATTACCATTGTGCAGGTGGAAAGAGTCAATGAGAATGAAGATTTACTTCATCCAACTGTCTAATTGATCATTTCAAAATTGCTCCAGTATCAACTGTTATATATCCTATAAAGGAAAAAAAAAAACTCCGTGCTAATTAAAGGAATGAAGACGCATTCAACGAAAAAAAAGGAAGATATATGCCTAAATAAAATGAACTGTACTTGGGGTATTTTTTCTGCTATTCTTCTTCTGATTGTGACATCCTAAATAGTTAGAAAGACATATTCAACGTAAGAAATTGACAACTATCTAATAAAATATCTATGTTTTCTTTTACCTACAGTCAAAACCACACGGTAACTGGACATGAAATAAAACACCATAACTAAAGCTCCTCAAATAAAAGAACAATAGCAGCAACAAGCCAACATCCACAAACATCAGCAGCATATTGCGGCGTAGCCACAACTCAAAGCACCTAATTTACAAACAACATGGGGTTTTATGTGGGATCTAATGTGGCCAACAATTTACGTTCAGATATGTGTTTCTGTGTTGATTTGGAAAAAGTGGGAGGACTTGGATTCAGAGCATAGTGATAAATGAATTATTCAAGTTCAGTTCGACAGGGTAAAAGTTTTGTGATTTTGGTATAATTTGGAAATGATTTAGAATTATCCGGACAAGAGATCTCAGTCCCACAAGGAGGCAAAGAAGAAAAAGTTCGAGAATATTTCGATCAAAATTCAATCAACCGAATAATTCGGCGTTTAGTTTGCCATCACAAAAAAGAAAATTATTCACAAATCTTGTAACTATGATCCTGAGAGCTAACTCAGCTCCAAAGTTTGGATCAAGGCCACATACTCGGCACTATCTAGGTCATAAAAAATACAAGATACTCAATCTATTTTTCTATATTATTCAATAATAATTTCTAAAAATGTCTCATTAGTTATGTGTTCCAATCATGCCTCAAATATTTATCTTCGTTTTCAAAGTTAAAACAATTGATCTAAACTGTATAACATGATCTCCATATTACAATATTCTTGAAACCATATTTTATAATTTTTTTGAATTTTTTTAACTATTTTTTTATATAGGTAAAAAATATTATTTTATTCAGGAGATTTTGAATCATCCAAAAATAGTGATTTTGTATCTTTTTACAAAATTAGTAAAGAAATTTTTAAAAAAAAACGTAAAATCTGGTCTCCAAATATATTTTAATATGGAGAATAATTAAACATTTCAGTGATTTTGTATCTTTTTACAAAATTAGTAAAAAAATTTAAAAAAAACGTAAAATTTGGGCTCCAAATATATTTTAATATGGAGAATAATTAAATATTTCAGATAAATTATTTAGACTTTAAAAATAGAAAATAAAAATAATGTGAGCTGTTCAGATTGACATTTTAACAAAGTACGTTCTTTATTTTCTATTACAAAGCAAAACAGTGCAAAACAATGTTTTTTTACTGATTATGAATAGAACAGGTCAATCGTCAAGTCATGAGAGAAAAAAACAGGGGCAGAAAAAACTGTGGGCCTTTAAAATTTCTTTATTTCTTTCATTACTGGGCAAAGCTGCAGTTTACCGCCATTTTTATTAATATCCAAAAAAAAAAAAATTTAAAAATGCTCCTACTATCTGTTTTTTTCAAAACTGTCCTGACTTTCAGGCCCACGGACGGCCAAAAAATCTCACCAGACCGTCCCCATCATGGGGCGGTCCTCTATTTTTTTTTAGAGATATTAATATTTTGATTTAAATTATTTTGTGAAGAAATTTTTTTTTTATTTAGAGTGTACGTCAAAAAATAAGACATTTGATATATTTATGAAGTGATGTAGTAACTCTTTACTACGATTTATACATGATACGCGCATGGCATATAGTTATGAAGTTTTCTTAGCCTTGATTCTTTAATAATTTATTTTATTCAAATATACACAAGGAAATATAGTTAGATGAGTAAAGCTAGGGTGTGACCTGCTCACCAATAAAGTTTAGTGAGCATAACTCCAAAAGTATGTCGAATCGACGTCAAATGCCGAATCCAAACCGTTGAAATCCATGTACTTCATGAGTGATGCATATACATGTAAAATTTTGAAAGTTTCGAGTTTATTTGCTACACGGTCAAGTGGTTAAAGAAATAATAAAAATTGAATGTATAAAATAACTTATAAATTAACTTATAAAATGTTCATTTCTTTGACCACTTGACCGTGTAGCAAATAAACTCGAAACTTTCAAAATTTTGTATGTATATGCATCATTCATGAAGAACATAAATTTCAATGGTTTAGATTCGGCGTATGGAATCGATTCGATGAACTTTTAGAGTTGTGCTCACCAAACTCTCTTGGTGAGCACATCACACCCTAGCTTTACTCTAGTTAGATTGTCTCAATGATGTCAATTTTTTTTTTTTTAGAGAATAATTAGATTATTTGATTATTTGATTATTGTCGACATATACCATTTGCTCGGAGATAGGCAAATGGACACAATAAATAGTAAATGCATTTTAAAATAATTATATGAATAATTCTTGAATAATATCTTAGGCTTATGACTAAAAAAATAATCTCTTAGTTATAGTTTCATTCTGAGTCCAACTTTGCACCTCTGTTTAACATAGCAAAATATCTCTAAAAATTATGAAAATTGACTGACATGCATTCTTAACATAATTGAAATTCTGACGCTCCGGATGCCTCTCACGATGCCCGAGGGTTCTCCTCCAGATAAAATTCAGATCTGTCTCGTTCTTTCCTTTCTGAAAAGTGGTCATACGTGCAAATCCGACTTTCCTAGCCAAAGTTATGGATATTTAAAGTTTTTCGAAAGCTGAACTTTGAAAATTCATAACTAATTGTAGAAAAATCCAAATAAATTGAAATTTATTTCAATTATGTGTAAATCTGTATACTCTACATGCTCGTATAATCACTTTTGCAGTTTGGTCCCTGTATCAATCCAGACTTATACTGGTAAATCAGTCCAGACTAGCTAGTCTGGACTGATACATGGATCAAAATGCAAAAGTGATTTGAGTATGGAATGTCTAATAGGATCATTGAGTATGAAATTCAGATCCTAGATACCTGAGGTTCAATTATAAAATCTGAATCATTTTTTAAATTGCTCCGCTAGAACACGCTATTAAGAACCTTGTTTTTGGCATACAAGAAATTTTTTTCTTCACGAAATTATTTAAATCTGGTGGGTTTCTTGGGCCGCATGTGGGCTTGGCAGTCAGGGCAGTTTTGAAAAAAAAAATAGGTGGCAGGGGCATTTTTTTTTTGGGTATTAATAAAAATGGCCGTGCAGTTTACAATAAATATATATATATATATATAGAGGTTGGCTACTATGCTTATATAAGCATATCCCCACATATGCTTATAACTCATTTTTGTATTTTCAATGTTCAAATGGTTGATCAGAACCGTTCATCTTTTTCTCCATATTAATATATTCTTGGAGACCAAATTTTATATTTTTCTGAATTATTTTACTATTTATTAAGCCACTTTGAAAATCGCTGATCTAACGGTGGCTTAACAAAACAGTAAAATTAGAAGCCACCGTTGGATCAGAGATTTTCAAATTAGCTTAATAAATAGTAAAAAAAATCAGAAAAATGTAAAATTTGGTCTCCAAAAATATATTAATATGGAGAACAAGATAAACGGTTCCGATCGACCATTTGGACATTGACAATACAAAAATGAGTTATAAGCATATGTGGGGATATGCTTATATAAGCATAGTAGCCAACCTCTATATATATATATATATATATATATATATATAGAGAGAGAGAGAGAGAGAGAAAGAGAGAGAGATGGGCTATGATACATTGCAATGAATATGTATTTTTGTGCATTGGACCATAAATCACCGATTCAAAGTCCAAATGACCGATCCAAACCGTTCATCTTGTTCTCCATATTAATATGTGCTTGGAGACCAAATTTTACATTTTTTAGAATTATTTTACTATTTATTAAGCCACTTTGAAATCTCTGATCCAACGGTAACAGTAAAATCAAAAGGCATCATTGGATTAGTGATTTCAAAGTGGCTTAATAAATAGTAAAAAAATTCCAAAAAATGTAAAATTTGGTCTCTAAACACATATTAATATGAAGAACAAGATGAACGGTTTGGATCGGTCATTTGGACTTTAAATCCGATGATTTATGGTCCAATACACAAAAATACCTATGCATTGCAATGTACCATAGCCCCTCTCTCTCTCTCTCTCTCTATATATATATATATATATATAGTGACTAATATGCTTTCGGAAGCATATGGACCGAAGTGCTTACGGTCTAAATTTGAAATTTTAAAACTCAAAAAGTCGATCGGAACATTTATTCTTGCTCTCCATATTAATATGTGTTTGGAGACCAAATTTTACATTTTTCTAATTTTTTTTACTATTTATTAAGCCACTTTGAAAATCGTTGATCCAACGGTTTTACTGTTTGGTTAAGCCACCGTTGGATCAGCAATTTTCAAAGTGGCTTAATAAATAGTAAACAAATTCAGAAAAATATAAAATTTGGTTTCCAAGCACATATTAATATGGAGAACAAGATGAACGGTTCGGATCGACTTCTTGAGTTTTGAAATTTCAAATTTGGACCGTAAGCACTTCGGACCATATGCTTCCGAATGCACATTAGCCACTATATATATATATATCTATATCTATATATATATATATATAGAGGAGGGATCGGATGACACTCTTTTTTGGTGATATCGGATGACACTGTTCATTTTTAAAGTCCAAACGGTCGATCCAAACCGTTCAACTTGATGGATATGTTAAAATGTGCTTGCAAATCAAATTTTACATTTTTCAGAATTTTTTTACTATTTATTCAGATGGGTACAAAATTCAACGGTCTGAATATAGCAATTTTGTTAAATACTTAATAAATAGTAAAACAATTCTGAAAAATGTAAAATTTGTTCTGCAAGTACATTTTAACATATCCATTAGGATGAACAGTTTGGATTGACCGTTTGGACTTTAGAAACTTTAAAAATAGACGGTGTCATCCGGTATCACTAAAAAAAGATGTCATCCGATCCCTCCTCATATATATATATATATATATGCGCGCGCGCAGGACAAGTTGAGAAAACAAAGAAAAGAGAGATTCGCTATGATGGTACGTACACCAGTACGGATATTATATATAGTAATAATTCAATATGATAAGAATATATGATTATATGACTAGAATTAAAAAAAAAAATTTATGAGGGTCGCATATATGAAACTTAAGTATAAAATTATTTATGATTATTCACTAGAACAGATTCAAATCGTGTATACAGTTACCGAATCGTGTATGTATATTGATCTAATGTACACAGTTAGTTAAACACAACTGTCTATACACAATTCGGTAACCATATAGAAAGTATTTCTCTATATCTATACATGACACTCGCTGATATAGTCGTGTAACTGTGTGTCATTAGTTTTTTGAACCGTGTATGATCGCATTTTATGTACTAGTAATAATATGCTTATATAGCTATATTGATGAGCAGGGGCAGAGCCAGACTTTCAGACTATGGGTGTCAAACACATATGGGGTCAATAATATAAAAAATTTCTACAAAGAATGGGAATCAATTTTGTAGTACCATGCTATTTTACTCATAACTTAATAGAAAATCATATATAAATATAAAATTTTTGAAAACAAAAATAGAAGTCAAATGACTCCATTCTCCTTCCTAAAAAAAATGGGTGATTGGACCTCCACCATCTTAAAAAAAGAAAGAAAAGAATACAGTTATATGATATGATGTGTTTGAGAAATTGAATATATGATACAAGTTAAGAATATTGAATATGTTTACTAGAGGAAAGATTGTTTGATAATTTCTTATTATACAAGCAATAGAATTAATACAGCGATATGATGTTTTAAGAAATTCAAAATATGATGCACGTAGTTAAGAATATAAATATTTATTAGAGGACAGATTTTTTGATAATTTATTAGTATGACAAGCAATATAAATTTATAAATAATACTACAATTTAAAATTCAACGTTGTAAATATGATATACATTATTCACATTTTATTTTTATAAAGTGGGATAAAATATGATATATATTTTTAACTGTACATCAAGTGACATAAAATTTAAATGTAAATAGAATATTCTTAATTCATCATCAAATATTAATGACCAATTGACCACCTCAAAAAAATAGTAAAAAAATTATAAAAAAATTATAAAAAAATGTAAAATTTGGTTTGCAAGTACATATTCATATGGAGATCATGTTGAACAGTTCGGATCGACCGCTAGAATTTTTAAATCACAAATATTGAGGCTTTGCACGGAGACCCTCTATGCTACGCGTAGCACCATAGCCAACTCATATATATATATATATATATATATATATATATATATATATATAGTGACTAATATGCTTTCAGAAGCATATGGACCGAAGTGCTTACGGTCTAAATTTAAAATTTCAAAACTCAAAAAGTCGATCGGAACCTTTATTCTTGTTCTCCATATTAATATGTGCTTGGAGACCAAATTTTACATTTTTCTAATTTTTTTTACTATTTATTAAGCCACTTTGAAAATCGTTGATCCAACGGTTTTATTGTTTGGTTAAGCCACCGTTGGATCAGCAATTTTCAAAGTGGCTTAATAAATAGTAAACAAATTCAGAAAAATATAAAATTTGGTCTCCAAGCACATATTAATATGGAGAACAAGATGAACGGTTCGGATTGACTTTTTGAGTTTTAAAATTTTAAATTTGAACCGTAAGCACTTCGGACCATATGCTTCCGAATGCACATTAGCCACTATATATATATATATATATATATGTGCTACATTGACGCAGGACAAGTTGAGAAAACAAAGAAAAGAGAGATTCGCTATGATGGTACGTACACCAGTACGGATATTATATATAGTAATAATTCAATATGATAAGAATATATGATTATATGACTAGAATTAAAAAAAAAAAATTTATGAAGGTCGCATATATGAAACTTAAGTATAAAATTATTTATGATTATTCACTAGAACAGATCCAAATCGTGTATACAGTTACCGAATCGTGTATGTATATTGATCTAATGTACACAGTTAGTTAAACACAACTGTCTATACACGATTCGGTAACCATATAGAAAGTATTCCTCTATATCTATACACGACACTCGCTGATATAGTCGTGTAACCGTGTGTCATTAGCTTTTTGAACCGTGTATGATCGTATTTTATGTACTAGTAATAATATGCTTATATAGCTAGGTTGATGAGCAGGGGCGGAGCCAGAATTTCGAACTATGGGTGTCAAACACATATGGGATCAATAATATAAAAAATTTCTGCAGAGAATGTGGGTCAATTTTGTAATATCATGCTATTTTACTCATAATTTAATAGAGAATCATATATAAATATAAAATAAATAAAAAAAATAGAAGTCAAATGACCTCATTCCTCATTCCTAAAAAAAAAAGGGTGATTGGACCTCCACCATCTTAAAAAAAAGAAGAAAAAAATACAGTTATATGATATGATGTGTTTGAGAAATTGAATATATGATACAAGTTAAGAATATTGAATATGTTTACTAGAGGAAAGATTGTTTGATAATTTCTTATTATACAAGCAATAGAATTAATACAGCGATATGATGTTTTAAGAAATTCAAAATATGATGCACGTAGTTAAGAATATAAATATTTATTAGAGGACAGATTTTTTGATAATTTATTAGTATGACAAGCAATATAAATTTATAAATAATACTACAATTTAAAATTCAACGTTGTAAATATGATATACATTATTCACATTTTATTTTTATAAAGTGGGATAAAATATGATATATATTTTTAACTGTACATCAAGTGACATAAAATTTAAATGTAAATAGAATATTCTTAATTCATCATCAAATATTAATGACCAATTGACCACCTCAAAAAAATAGTAAAAAAATTATAAAAAAATTATAAAAAAATGTAAAATTTGGTTTGCAAGTACATATTCATATGGAGATCATGTTGAACGGTTCGGATCGACCGCTAGAATTTTTAAATCACAAATATTGAGGCTTTGCACGGAGACCCTCTATGCTACGCGTAGCACCATAGCCAACTCATATATATATATATATATATATATATATATATATATATATAGTGACTAATATGCTTTCAGAAGCATATGGACCGAAGTGCTTACGGTCTAAATTTAAAATTTCAAAACTCAAAAAGTCGATCGGAACCTTTATTCTTGTTCTCCATATTAATATGTGCTTGGAGACCAAATTTTACATTTTTCTAATTTTTTTTACTATTTATTAAGCCACTTTGAAAATCGTTGATCCAACGGTTTTATTGTTTGGTTAAGCCACCGTTGGATCAGCAATTTTCAAAGTGGCTTAATAAATAGTAAACAAATTCAGAAAAATATAAAATTTGGTCTCCAAGCACATATTAATATGGAGAACAAGATGAACGGTTCGGATTGACTTTTTGAGTTTTAAAATTTTAAATTTGAACCGTAAGCACTTCGGACCATATGCTTCCGAATGCACATTAGCCACTATATATATATATATATATATATGTGCTACATTGACGCAGGACAAGTTGAGAAAACAAAGAAAAGAGAGATTCGCTATGATGGTACGTACACCAGTACGGATATTATATATAGTAATAATTCAATATGATAAGAATATATGATTATATGACTAGAATTAAAAAAAAAAAATTTATGAAGGTCGCATATATGAAACTTAAGTATAAAATTATTTATGATTATTCACTAGAACAGATCCAAATCGTGTATACAGTTACCGAATCGTGTATGTATATTGATCTAATGTACACAGTTAGTTAAACACAACTGTCTATACACGATTCGGTAACCATATAGAAAGTATTCCTCTATATCTATACACGACACTCGCTGATATAGTCGTGTAACCGTGTGTCATTAGCTTTTTGAACCGTGTATGATCGTATTTTATGTACTAGTAATAATATGCTTATATAGCTAGGTTGATGAGCAGGGGCGGAGCCAGAATTTCGAACTATGGGTGTCAAACACATATGGGATCAATAATATAAAAAATTTCTGCAGAGAATGTGGGTCAATTTTGTAATATCATGCTATTTTACTCATAATTTAATAGAGAATCATATATAAATATAAAATAAATAAAAAAAATAGAAGTCAAATGACCTCATTCCTCATTCCTAAAAAAAAAAGGGTGATTGGACCTCCACCATCTTAAAAAAAAGAAGAAAAAAATACAGTTATATGATATGATGTGTTTGAGAAATTGAATATATGATACAAGTTAAGAATATTGAATATGTTTACTAGAGGAAAGATTGTTTGATAATTTCTTATTATACAAGCAATAGAATTAATACAGCGATATGATGTTTTAAGAAATTCAAAATATGATGCACGTAGTTAAGAATATAAATATTTATTAGAGGACAGATTTTTTGATAATTTATTAGTATGACAAGCAATATAAATTTATAAATAATACTACAATTTAAAATTCAACGTTGTAAATATGATATACATTATTCACATTTTATTTTTATAAAGTGGGATAAAATATGATATATATTTTTAACTGTACATCAAGTGACATAAAATTTAAATGTAAATAGAATATTCTTAATTCATCATCAAATATTAATGACCAATTGACCACCTCAAAAAAATAGTAAAAAAATTATAAAAAAATTATAAAAAAATGTAAAATTTGGTTTGCAAGTACATATTCATATGGAGATCATGTTGAACGGTTCGGATCGACCGCTAGAATTTTTAAATCACAAATATTGAGGCTTTGCACGGAGACCCTCTATGCTACGCGTAGCACCATAGCCAACTCATATATATATATATATATATATATATATATATATATATATAGTGACTAATATGCTTTCAGAAGCATATGGACCGAAGTGCTTACGGTCTAAATTTAAAATTTCAAAACTCAAAAAGTCGATCGGAACCTTTATTCTTGTTCTCCATATTAATATGTGCTTGGAGACCAAATTTTACATTTTTCTAATTTTTTTTACTATTTATTAAGCCACTTTGAAAATCGTTGATCCAACGGTTTTATTGTTTGGTTAAGCCACCGTTGGATCATCAATTTTCAAAGTGGCTTAATAAATAGTAAACAAATTCAGAAAAATATAAAATTTGGTCTCCAAGCACATATTAATATGGAGAACAAGATGAACGGTTCGGATTGACTTTTTGAGTTTTAAAATTTTAAATTTGAACCGTAAGCACTTCGGACCATATGCTTCCGAATGCACATTAGCCACTATATATATATATATATATATATGTGCTACATTGACGCAGGACAAGTTGAGAAAACAAAGAAAAGAGAGATTCGCTATGATGGTACGTACACCAGTACGGATATTATATATAGTAATAATTCAATATGATAAGAATATATGATTATATGACTAGAATTAAAAAAAAAAAATTTATGAAGGTCGCATATATGAAACTTAAGTATAAAATTATTTATGATTATTCACTAGAACAGATCCAAATCGTGTATACAGTTACCGAATCGTGTATGTATATTGATCTAATGTACACAGTTAGTTAAACACAACTGTCTATACACGATTCGGTAACCATATAGAAAGTATTCCTCTATATCTATACACGACACTCGCTGATATAGTCGTGTAACCGTGTGTCATTAGCTTTTTGAACCGTGTATGATCGTATTTTATGTACTAGTAATAATATGCTTATATAGCTAGGTTGATGAGCAGGGGCGGAGCCAGAATTTCGAACTATGGGTGTCAAACACATATGGGATCAATAATATAAAAAATTTCTGCAGAGAATGTGGGTCAATTTTGTAATATCATGCTATTTTACTCATAATTTAATAGAGAATCATATATAAATATAAAATAAATAAAAAAAATAGAAGTCAAATGACCTCATTCCTCATTCCTAAAAAAAAAAGGGTGATTGGACCTCCACCATCTTAAAAAAAAGAAGAAAAAAATACAGTTATATGATATGATGTGTTTGAGAAATTGAATATATGATACAAGTTAAGAATATTGAATATGTTTACTAGAGGAAAGATTGTTTGATAATTTCTTATTATACAAGCAATAGAATTAATACAGCGATATGATGTTTTAAGAAATTCAAAATATGATGCACGTAGTTAAGAATATAAATATTTATTAGAGGACAGATTTTTTGATAATTTATTAGTATGACAAGCAATATAAATTTATAAATAATACTACAATTTAAAATTCAACGTTGTAAATATGATATACATTATTCACATTTTATTTTTATAAAGTGGGATAAAATATGATATATATTTTTAACTGTACATCAAGTGACATAAAATTTAAATGTAAATAGAATATTCTTAATTCATCATCAAATATTAATGACCAATTGACCACCTCAAAAAAATAGTAAAAAAATTATAAAAAAATTATAAAAAAATGTAAAATTTGGTTTGCAAGTACATATTCATATGGAGATCATGTTGAACGGTTCGGATCGACCGCTAGAATTTTTAAATCACAAATATTGAGGCTTTGCACGGAGACCCTCTATGCTACGCGTAGCACCATAGCCAACTCATATATATATATATATATATATAGTGACTAATATGCTTTCAGAAGCATATGGACCGAAGTGCTTACGGTCTAAATTTAAAATTTCAAAACTCAAAAAGTCGATCGGAACCTTTATTCTTGTTCTCCATATTAATATGTGCTTGGAGACCAAATTTTACATTTTTCTAATTTTTTTTACTATTTATTAAGCCACTTTGAAAATCGTTGATCCAACGGTTTTATTGTTTGGTTAAGCCACCGTTGGATCATCAATTTTCAAAGTGGCTTAATAAATAGTAAACAAATTCAGAAAAATATAAAATTTGGTCTCCAAGCACATATTAATATGGAGAACAAGATGAACGGTTCGGATTGACTTTTTGAGTTTTAAAATTTTAAATTTGAACCGTAAGCACTTCGGACCATATGCTTCCGAATGCACATTAGCCACTATATATATATATATATATATATGTGCTACATTGACGCAGGACAAGTTGAGAAAACAAAGAAAAGAGAGATTCGCTATGATGGTACGTACACCAGTACGGATATTATATATAGTAATAATTCAATATGATAAGAATATATGATTATATGACTAGAATTAAAAAAAAAAAATTTATGAAGGTCGCATATATGAAACTTAAGTATAAAATTATTTATGATTATTCACTAGAACAGATCCAAATCGTGTATACAGTTACCGAATCGTGTATGTATATTGATCTAATGTACACAGTTAGTTAAACACAACTGTCTATACACGATTCGGTAACCATATAGAAAGTATTCCTCTATATCTATACACGACACTCGCTGATATAGTCGTGTAACCGTGTGTCATTAGCTTTTTGAACCGTGTATGATCGTATTTTATGTACTAGTAATAATATGCTTATATAGCTAGGTTGATGAGCAGGGGCGGAGCCAGAATTTCGAACTATGGGTGTCAAACACATATGGGATCAATAATATAAAAAATTTCTGCAGAGAATGTGGGTCAATTTTGTAATATCATGCTATTTTACTCATAATTTAATAGAGAATCATATATAAATATAAAATAAAAAAAAAATAGAAGTCAAATGACCTCATTCCTCATTCCTAAAAAAAAAAGGGTGATTGGACCTCCACCATCTTAAAAAAAAGAAGAAAAAAATACAGTTATATGATATGATGTGTTTGAGAAATTGAATATATGATACAAGTTAAGAATATTGAATATGTTTACTAGAGGAAAGATTGTTTGATAATTTCTTATTATACAAGCAATAGAATTAATACAGCGATATGATGTTTTAAGAAATTCAAAATATGATGCACGTAGTTAAGAATATAAATATTTATTAGAGGACAGATTTTTTGATAATTTATTAGTATGACAAGCAATATAAATTTATAAATAATACTACAATTTAAAATTCAACGTTGTAAATATGATATACATTATTCACATTTTATTTTTATAAAGTGGGATAAAATATGATATATATTTTTAACTGTACATCAAGTGACATAAAATTTAAATGTAAATAGAATATTCTTAATTCATCATCAAATATTAATGACCAATTGACCACCTCAAAAAAATAGTAAAAAAATTATAAAAAAATTATAAAAAAATGTAAAATTTGGTTTGCAAGTACATATTCATATGGAGATCATGTTGAACGGTTCGGATCGACCGCTAGAATTTTTAAATCACAAATATTGAGGCTTTGCACGGAGACCCTCTATGCTACGCGTAGCACCATAGCCAACTCATATATATATATATATATATATATATATATATATATATATAGTGACTAATATGCTTTCAGAAGCATATGGACCGAAGTGCTTACGGTCTAAATTTAAAATTTCAAAACTCAAAAAGTCGATCGGAACCTTTATTCTTGTTCTCCATATTAATATGTGCTTGGAGACCAAATTTTACATTTTTCTAATTTTTTTTACTATTTATTAAGCCACTTTGAAAATCGTTGATCCAACGGTTTTATTGTTTGGTTAAGCCACCGTTGGATCAGCAATTTTCAAAGTGGCTTAATAAATAGTAAACAAATTCAGAAAAATATAAAATTTGGTCTCCAAGCACATATTAATATGGAGAACAAGATGAACGGTTCGGATTGACTTTTTGAGTTTTAAAATTTTAAATTTGAACCGTAAGCACTTCGGACCATATGCTTCCGAATGCACATTAGCCACTATATATATATATATATATATATGTGCTACATTGACGCAGGACAAGTTGAGAAAACAAAGAAAAGAGAGATTCGCTATGATGGTACGTACACCAGTACGGATATTATATATAGTAATAATTCAATATGATAAGAATATATGATTATATGACTAGAATTAAAAAAAAAAAATTTATGAAGGTCGCATATATGAAACTTAAGTATAAAATTATTTATGATTATTCACTAGAACAGATCCAAATCGTGTATACAGTTACCGAATCGTGTATGTATATTGATCTAATGTACACAGTTAGTTAAACACAACTGTCTATACACGATTCGGTAACCATATAGAAAGTATTCCTCTATATCTATACACGACACTCGCTGATATAGTCGTGTAACCGTGTGTCATTAGCTTTTTGAACCGTGTATGATCGTATTTTATGTACTAGTAATAATATGCTTATATAGCTAGGTTGATGAGCAGGGGCGGAGCCAGAATTTCGAACTATGGGTGTCAAACACATATGGGATCAATAATATAAAAAATTTCTGCAGAGAATGTGGGTCAATTTTGTAATATCATGCTATTTTACTCATAATTTAATAGAGAATCATATATAAATATAAAATAAATAAAAAAAATAGAAGTCAAATGACCTCATTCCTCATTCCTAAAAAAAAAAGGGTGATTGGACCTCCACCATCTTAAAAAAAAGAAGAAAAAAATACAGTTATATGATATGATGTGTTTGAGAAATTGAATATATGATACAAGTTAAGAATATTGAATATGTTTACTAGAGGAAAGATTGTTTGATAATTTCTTATTATACAAGCAATAGAATTAATACAGCGATATGATGTTTTAAGAAATTCAAAATATGATGCACGTAGTTAAGAATATAAATATTTATTAGAGGACAGATTTTTTGATAATTTATTAGTATGACAAGCAATATAAATTTATAAATAATACTACAATTTAAAATTCAACGTTGTAAATATGATATACATTATTCACATTTTATTTTTATAAAGTGGGATAAAATATGATATATATTTTTAACTGTACATCAAGTGACATAAAATTTAAATGTAAATAGAATATTCTTAATTCATCATCAAATATTAATGACCAATTGACCACCTCAAAAAAATAGTAAAAAAATTATAAAAAAATTATAAAAAAATGTAAAATTTGGTTTGCAAGTACATATTCATATGGAGATCATGTTGAACGGTTCGGATCGACCGCTAGAATTTTTAAATCACAAATATTGAGGCTTTGCACGGAGACCCTCTATGCTACGCGTAGCACCATAGCCAACTCATATATATATATATATATATATAGTGACTAATATGCTTTCAGAAGCATATGGACCGAAGTGCTTACGGTCTAAATTTAAAATTTCAAAACTCAAAAAGTCGATCGGAACCTTTATTCTTGTTCTCCATATTAATATGTGCTTGGAGACCAAATTTTACATTTTTCTAATTTTTTTTACTATTTATTAAGCCACTTTGAAAATCGTTGATCCAACGGTTTTATTGTTTGGTTAAGCCACCGTTGGATCATCAATTTTCAAAGTGGCTTAATAAATAGTAAACAAATTCAGAAAAATATAAAATTTGGTCTCCAAGCACATATTAATATGGAGAACAAGATGAACGGTTCGGATTGACTTTTTGAGTTTTAAAATTTTAAATTTGAACCGTAAGCACTTCGGACCATATGCTTCCGAATGCACATTAGCCACTATATATATATATATATATATATGTGCTACATTGACGCAGGACAAGTTGAGAAAACAAAGAAAAGAGAGATTCGCTATGATGGTACGTACACCAGTACGGATATTATATATAGTAATAATTCAATATGATAAGAATATATGATTATATGACTAGAATTAAAAAAAAAAAATTTATGAAGGTCGCATATATGAAACTTAAGTATAAAATTATTTATGATTATTCACTAGAACAGATCCAAATCGTGTATACAGTTACCGAATCGTGTATGTATATTGATCTAATGTACACAGTTAGTTAAACACAACTGTCTATACACGATTCGGTAACCATATAGAAAGTATTCCTCTATATCTATACACGACACTCGCTGATATAGTCGTGTAACCGTGTGTCATTAGCTTTTTGAACCGTGTATGATCGTATTTTATGTACTAGTAATAATATGCTTATATAGCTAGGTTGATGAGCAGGGGCGGAGCCAGAATTTCGAACTATGGGTGTCAAACACATATGGGATCAATAATATAAAAAATTTCTGCAGAGAATGTGGGTCAATTTTGTAATATCATGCTATTTTACTCATAATTTAATAGAGAATCATATATAAATATAAAATAAAAAAAAAATAGAAGTCAAATGACCTCATTCCTCATTCCTAAAAAAAAAAGGGTGATTGGACCTCCACCATCTTAAAAAAAAGAAGAAAAAAATACAGTTATATGATATGATGTGTTTGAGAAATTGAATATATGATACAAGTTAAGAATATTGAATATGTTTACTAGAGGAAAGATTGTTTGATAATTTCTTATTATACAAGCAATAGAATTAATACAGCGATATGATGTTTTAAGAAATTCAAAATATGATGCACGTAGTTAAGAATATAAATATTTATTAGAGGACAGATTTTTTGATAATTTATTAGTATGACAAGCAATATAAATTTATAAATAATACTACAATTTAAAATTCAACGTTGTAAATATGATATACATTATTCACATTTTATTTTTATAAAGTGGGATAAAATATGATATATATTTTTAACTGTACATCAAGTGACATAAAATTTAAATGTAAATAGAATATTCTTAATTCATCATCAAATATTAATGACCAATTGACCACCTCAAAAAAATAGTAAAAAAATTATAAAAAAATTATAAAAAAATGTAAAATTTGGTTTGCAAGTACATATTCATATGGAGATCATGTTGAACGGTTCGGATCGACCGCTAGAATTTTTAAATCACAAATATTGAGGCTTTGCACGGAGACCCTCTATGCTACGCGTAGCACCATAGCCAACTCATATATATATATATATATATATATATATATATATATATATAGTGACTAATATGCTTTCAGAAGCATATGGACCGAAGTGCTTACGGTCTAAATTTAAAATTTCAAAACTCAAAAAGTCGATCGGAACCTTTATTCTTGTTCTCCATATTAATATGTGCTTGGAGACCAAATTTTACATTTTTCTAATTTTTTTTACTATTTATTAAGCCACTTTGAAAATCGTTGATCCAACGGTTTTATTGTTTGGTTAAGCCACCGTTGGATCAGCAATTTTCAAAGTGGCTTAATAAATAGTAAACAAATTCAGAAAAATATAAAATTTGGTCTCCAAGCACATATTAATATGGAGAACAAGATGAACGGTTCGGATTGACTTTTTGAGTTTTAAAATTTTAAATTTGAACCGTAAGCACTTCGGACCATATGCTTCCGAATGCACATTAGCCACTATATATATATATATATATATATGTGCTACATTGACGCAGGACAAGTTGAGAAAACAAAGAAAAGAGAGATTCGCTATGATGGTACGTACACCAGTACGGATATTATATATAGTAATAATTCAATATGATAAGAATATATGATTATATGACTAGAATTAAAAAAAAAAAATTTATGAAGGTCGCATATATGAAACTTAAGTATAAAATTATTTATGATTATTCACTAGAACAGATCCAAATCGTGTATACAGTTACCGAATCGTGTATGTATATTGATCTAATGTACACAGTTAGTTAAACACAACTGTCTATACACGATTCGGTAACCATATAGAAAGTATTCCTCTATATCTATACACGACACTCGCTGATATAGTCGTGTAACCGTGTGTCATTAGCTTTTTGAACCGTGTATGATCGTATTTTATGTACTAGTAATAATATGCTTATATAGCTAGGTTGATGAGCAGGGGCGGAGCCAGAATTTCGAACTATGGGTGTCAAACACATATGGGATCAATAATATAAAAAATTTCTGCAGAGAATGTGGGTCAATTTTGTAATATCATGCTATTTTACTCATAATTTAATAGAGAATCATATATAAATATAAAATAAAAAAAAAATAGAAGTCAAATGACCTCATTCCTCATTCCTAAAAAAAAAAGGGTGATTGGACCTCCACCATCTTAAAAAAAAGAAGAAAAAAATACAGTTATATGATATGATGTGTTTGAGAAATTGAATATATGATACAAGTTAAGAATATTGAATATGTTTACTAGAGGAAAGATTGTTTGATAATTTCTTATTATACAAGCAATAGAATTAATACAGCGATATGATGTTTTAAGAAATTCAAAATATGATGCACGTAGTTAAGAATATAAATATTTATTAGAGGACAGATTTTTTGATAATTTATTAGTATGACAAGCAATATAAATTTATAAATAATACTACAATTTAAAATTCAACGTTGTAAATATGATATACATTATTCACATTTTATTTTTATAAAGTGGGATAAAATATGATATATATTTTTAACTGTACATCAAGTGACATAAAATTTAAATGTAAATAGAATATTCTTAATTCATCATCAAATATTAATGACCAATTGACCACCTCAAAAAAATAGTAAAAAAATTATAAAAAAATTATAAAAAAATGTAAAATTTGGTTTGCAAGTACATATTCATATGGAGATCATGTTGAACGGTTCGGATCGACCGCTAGAATTTTTAAATCACAAATATTGAGGCTTTGCACGGAGACCCTCTATGCTACGCGTAGCACCATAGCCAACTCATATATATATATATATATATATATATATATATATATATATAGTGACTAATATGCTTTCAGAAGCATATGGACCGAAGTGCTTACGGTCTAAATTTAAAATTTCAAAACTCAAAAAGTCGATCGGAACCTTTATTCTTGTTCTCCATATTAATATGTGCTTGGAGACCAAATTTTACATTTTTCTAATTTTTTTTACTATTTATTAAGCCACTTTGAAAATCGTTGATCCAACGGTTTTATTGTTTGGTTAAGCCACCGTTGGATCAGCAATTTTCAAAGTGGCTTAATAAATAGTAAACAAATTCAGAAAAATATAAAATTTGGTCTCCAAGCACATATTAATATGGAGAACAAGATGAACGGTTCGGATTGACTTTTTGAGTTTTAAAATTTTAAATTTGAACCGTAAGCACTTCGGACCATATGCTTCCGAATGCACATTAGCCACTATATATATATATATATATATATGTGCTACATTGACGCAGGACAAGTTGAGAAAACAAAGAAAAGAGAGATTCGCTATGATGGTACGTACACCAGTACGGATATTATATATAGTAATAATTCAATATGATAAGAATATATGATTATATGACTAGAATTAAAAAAAAAAAATTTATGAAGGTCGCATATATGAAACTTAAGTATAAAATTATTTATGATTATTCACTAGAACAGATCCAAATCGTGTATACAGTTACCGAATCGTGTATGTATATTGATCTAATGTACACAGTTAGTTAAACACAACTGTCTATACACGATTCGGTAACCATATAGAAAGTATTCCTCTATATCTATACACGACACTCGCTGATATAGTCGTGTAACCGTGTGTCATTAGCTTTTTGAACCGTGTATGATCGTATTTTATGTACTAGTAATAATATGCTTATATAGCTAGGTTGATGAGCAGGGGCGGAGCCAGAATTTCGAACTATGGGTGTCAAACACATATGGGATCAATAATATAAAAAATTTCTGCAGAGAATGTGGGTCAATTTTGTAATATCATGCTATTTTACTCATAATTTAATAGAGAATCATATATAAATATAAAATAAATAAAAAAAATAGAAGTCAAATGACCTCATTCCTCATTCCTAAAAAAAAAAGGGTGATTGGACCTCCACCATCTTAAAAAAAAGAAGAAAAAAATACAGTTATATGATATGATGTGTTTGAGAAATTGAATATATGATACAAGTTAAGAATATTGAATATGTTTACTAGAGGAAAGATTGTTTGATAATTTCTTATTATACAAGCAATAGAATTAATACAGCGATATGATGTTTTAAGAAATTCAAAATATGATGCACGTAGTTAAGAATATAAATATATTTATTAGAGGACAGATTTTTTGATAATTTATTAGTATGACAAGCAATATAAATTTATAATTAATACTACAATTTAAAATTCAACGTTGTAAATATGATATACATTATTCACATTTTATTTTTATAAAGTGGGATAAAATATGATATATATTTTTAACTGTACATCAAGTGACATAAAATTTAAGATGACCAATTGACCACCTCAAAAAAATAGTAAAAAAATAATAAAAAAATTCTAAAAAAAATGTAAAATTTGGTTTGCAAGTACATATTCATATGGAGATCATGTTGAACGGTTCGGATCGACCGCTAGAATTTTTAAATCTCAAATATTGAGCCTTTGTACGGAGACCCTCTATGCTACGCGTAGCACCGTAGCCAACTCATATATATATATATATATATATATATATATATATATATATATAGAGAGAGAGAGAGAGAGAGAGAGAGAGAGAGAGTGAGTGAGTGACTAATATGCATTCATATGCATATGGGCCGAAATACATACGTTTCAAATTTAAAATTTCAAAATAAAAAAAAGCCGATCTGAACAGTTCATCTTGTTCTCCTTATTAATATGTGCTTGGAGACCAAATTTTACATTTTTCTGAATTTATTTACTATTTATTAAGCCACTTTGAAAATTGTTGATCCAACGGTAGCTGCTGATTTTACTGTTTTGTTAAGCCATCGTTGGATCAATAATTTTCAAAGTGGCTTAATAAATAGTAAAAAATTCAGAAAAATGTAAAATTTGGTATCCAAGCACATATTAATATGGAGAACAAGACGGTTCAGATCGATATTTTGGATTTTGTATTTCGGTCCATATGCATACGAATGCATATTAGTCACTATATATGTGTATATATGTATGTATGTATGTATATATATTAAATTCATTGTCGTTAAGGTTGTCATAATAACCAGTGTCAAGTGATCACTTCTCTTGCTATTAATATTACAAAGATTAAAGCACGTAGTTTCAATTTCATGAATTCATAATTTTTTCTATCTGTAAACTGTTAACAAGGGTTACATAAATAAAGTTAAATTACGTTCAAAAGGAATTAATATAAGCTAGTCAATCCAAAACAAAAAGAAATGTTAAATTGGTCTTCCATGGGAAACAAATATGTTATTCTAAAGGAATAACGGAACATGTTATTCTGATTCTAATCGTTTAATTTATTTCATACGTGAATCTCAATGAAAAAAATAAATTCTTTTCATGCTTTAATCTCAATGAAGATCAACTGTTGGGATCTGAATAACAGATTCCAAATTATTCCCGTAAAGGAGAGCCAAGAAAATCGATGACATTGAATTAATACCAATTGACCACCTCAAAAATTACGGCTAAAGAAAAGAAACCACGTGAGGTTCATTTAACCCAAGGTTATGAAACAATGTAAAATACTATCAAATATGATGATGACATGTTAGAAAAGTCTACAATGAATTGGTGATATATTTCTAAGGGTGTTAATGGATACGATACGGAGTAGAATGGAATCATTTTTATACCCATACTCACTAAGAATTGACCTTACTCATACTCTACCCATATCCATTAAATTTTTTTCTCACCGTAGCTTATCCATTAAGAATTTTTCTCACCGTAGTCATCGTTGGATCAATGAATTGGTGATCACTTGTCTTGCTATTAATATTACAAAGATTAAAGCACGTAGTTTCAATTTCATGAATTCATAATTTTTTCTATCTGTAAACTGTTAACAAGGGTTACATAAATAAAGTTAAATTACGTTCAAAAGGAATTAATATAAGCTAGTCAGTCCAAAACAAAAAGAAATGTTAAATTGGTCTTCCATGGTAAACAAATCTGTTATTCTAAAGGAATAACGGAACTTCTGATTCTTTAAATTTTTTCATGTGTTAATCTCAATGAAGATCAACGCTTGGGATCTGAATAACAGATTTCAATTTATTTCCGTAAAGGAGAGCCAAGAAATTAATCGCCGCCAATATTGAATTAATGACCAATTGATCACCTCAAAAACTAAAGCTAATTAAGAAAAGAAACCACGTGAGGTTCATTTAACCCAAGGTCATCGAACAATGTAAAATATGATCGATAATGACATAAATTTCTAGTATTTTTTTCTCATCCCTACGTATACGTTACTTCAGCAAGGAAGCTAACACCATGACTTTCTCTTATGTATATAATAATGACACGTAGTTTGAAACTAAGATCCCTAGCACACATTTCCATAAAACGAATATAATTATCCAATTTCCAAATGGAAATAAATCTGCTACGATCCAACCTTTAATTTACTTTGAGATTCGTACATAAAAACAATATCTATGAAGATTCGTACAACTCAAAAAAATAAAGGTTGAATTTAGAATCGTAGGACCCTACAATCCCTCACGATCGTAGCAGATTTATTTCCATTTGCAGATATCCATATATCTATATATATCTATATATACATCATGAAGAATTTAAAGTCAAAGAGAGAATTAATAGTATGGGAGATCATGAAATGGCAACAAATGAGGAAAGGAAACCATGTCTAAAGCTAGAAATTGAGGATGATGCTACCGTAGCAAAGCGATTGTATATGAAAGAAGAGAAGAAGTGGGGAGTTCATAGAGCACTGCTCATCGTTTGCTTGGTGAGTTTGCCACTTCTTGTGATTTTCTGTGGCGGCTCCTTCAGATCCACGCTCATCTGGCTTCGTGATGCCAAGGTTTCTGTTGTCAAAGGTACGTAAAACTTTCGTAGCATATTTCATATTTTTGTTCATTTTTATTTGAGATTATTAGGCTTTTCTTCATTATTGTTTTCTTTTGAAACTTTTAGCAAATACCTATACTAATAATGATCTCTTTTCGAAAATTTGTTTTAGAAGGAGTTTTTTCAAGTAGATTCACCCAATTCATCTAATATTTTACATCGGATTTTATAGTATATACAAGTTCAATGATTAGTAATTTTGATGAGCTTTATATGAATCGTTTTTTGTTATCTTAAATTTATATTTAACATAACATCATCAACAACACAACAAAGCATATAATGAAAAAATAAATTAAATAAAGATGATTAAGCATTGAAACATAGATGATGAATTAAACAAAAATTTATTTCATCTAACCTGTACCACTACGACCAAATTTGATATTTTGCAACTAGTTATAATTAATTACAAGTAACAAATTATTTGAAGCACTGGATTAAACATAATTCTACCAAACCAATTAGTTGTATTAGAAAATATTTATTGCAACACATTTAATTGATACTTGACAAAAAAAAAACTATTGCAACCAACATGATTTGATATTATTGCAGCCGCCCAAGGATTCTGCCCTTGAAATATTCTCTTCCAAGTGGCAAAGTCTCAGGCAAAAATTAATTGCATTGCTCGGTCAAAGAGATTATTATCTAAGGGGCAATTTTGGTAGATAATAATGTTATTTTTGTAATTTTTTTGAGTGATCTAGAAGAAGTTAATTTGAATTGATCCTCTTAATTCCACCTAATTTATTCATACGTACGTAATTGATAAAAACACTTTGTAATCTTGTTGGACCTCTTCCAACAAGGTTATATATATATTATTTTAACTATAAATGATATCAAACGCACAAAATTCTTATCTGCAATAGACAATTTTGCTACGTAGTTAGTTAAGATAATAAATATTTATTTCATCCAATCAGTTAAGATAACAATTTAAAAAGTAATTGTCATTAAATGTCCATAAAGCAAAGATACAAAAATAATAATTTCAGAGTAAAAATTATAGAATTTCACCATGCATAGTTTATAACTAAATAGATACAATTATTACATGATATTTTTTTAATGTAATTTGAACAACCAAAAAATTGCCACTAAAGGAAAAAAAAATAGTATAGCATAAAATAATTTTTGGGATGATATTTAGCCTCCCTCATATTCAAATTCTAAGGAAAAAAAATTGTTTTAAAAGAATAAGTTTGAAACTCTTTTCAAAAGAATAAGTCTTGACACTAGTGGAAAAACTGAAATTAGGATCGGTTATTTACACATATTAGAATCATAATGTAACTGATTATGATCAGGGTGATACTGATACCTGACAAATCTAGATCGATTCTTTAACCGATCCTAATATGCATTAAGTTGGATCGGTTATATTAAACAACCAATCCTAATATACATTAAGTTGGATCGGTTATATTAAACAACCGATTCTAATAGTAACTATTAGGATCGATTATTTTAAACAACTGATCCAGATTAATAACTATTAGGATCGGTTGTTTAATACAACCGATCCTAATAGTTATTTTTTATTTTTTTAAAAACCCATTAGGAAATACAATGAGGATTGGTTATTCTATATAACCAATCCTAATTGTTATCTGCACCATTTTTTTTAAAACAAATTGGTATCTAGATCGATTTTTCAAAATAACCGATCCTGATGTTTTATTGAATCTTAAAAAAACATTTTTATTTATTTGACCAATTTTCATATATATTTTGCTGGCCAACATGCTAAATTACTGTTTTTTGCATACAAATATCACATACACATCCTAAATTAAATATCATGCACATTCTAAATTAAATATCACATATCCTAAATTAAATATCACATACACATCCTAAATTATTACAAAAAAATCATGTTCATCCTAAATTATTACAAAGAAATCATGTTTATGCAAATTTACACATCCTAAATTGTTGTACTTCTTCTCACCTTTAGTTCATTTAGGAAAACTTGAACCCACATTAGGCGAAAGTCGCTCAAGCATTGTACATCATATCTAGCGAGAATATCCTGTATTTTTTAAAAGATAGAAGAGAATGCACAATTAATTGTGTATTTTATTATATTTGAAGCAACAATGCTTACTTTTGGAAAATATATAAATGCATATATACCTTTAATGTTAGAAAAACATCGAGAAATTCATTTATTATGTCTTGCATGAACAACAGAACATAATATGCACATTCCCAGTCGGTTGGTTGTTGTGGGCACTATATAACAATTTTGAAAAAATTGAAATGTATGTTAATGAGCATACAAATGACTTATATGTCTAGATATTTATAAATTTTTGCATCTAGGTCCCTATAATCATATCTCAATAGAAATTTTTTGACCATTGTTACAATCGCGGCAAAGACACGACATCAGTGCACTCCCCTTATTCGCCATATCTTCCGTAGCAACTCTGATAAATTCACTGACACCTGTCATATATTCATCTGATAGACATGATGTTTCGTACATCCAACTGCGATCCATCTGCAATTATAATAAAACACAATTAATTAAGAACAAGGTTAGGGTTAAATGTTCACAATAGGGCTGGCTTACATGAGGTCGGGTTACCATTCTATCCCACTATTTGAATACTTTGTCTTAGTAGTGACCACATGTTAGTCGTGTTTAGTATTTAAGAAAATTTTGGCAGTATTTTCCCTTAGTTCCCCGAATAAAGGCAGTATTTCTCCTTAGTTCCCTGAGTATTCGAGGAACTAATAAGAGAAAATACTGCCGAAATTTTCTTAAATACTAAAACACGACTAACATGTGACCACACCTTAAATGAAACAAAGTATTCAAAGAGCAGTCCCAAAATATAGACTATTCAAAATTAATCCCTAATGAATTAATTTTGAACGGGTATCATGACCTAAAGGCATTAATCATGCGGTTGTGGCTCATAAGATAATACTATATCTACATACCTAATATAAATACATCTACGTACTCTAGCTATATACTCTTATCAAAAAATACATTCATGCACAAAACTAATTAAACATGAGTTTTAGGTTGTACTTACAACTTTTTTTTGGATGTCGGATCGAGTGAGATGAAGATCGTTGCACTCTCTCAATAATAGCCAATCTATAAAATTAAACCATTAATCAGAACCTAATTAAGAGATGTATATATATAACATGTTATCCTAGAAAATAAGAAAAACTCAATAATAGCTCATATGTAGCTTATATATAGCATATATAGTAAACTTAAAAGCGTGTGCATGCAAAACTTGAAATAAGAAGATCTAGATATTCAAACTTATAAAAAAAATCTCCACATATAAATAATAACTCATATATAGCATATATAACTCATATATTAGCTCATATATAGCATATATGCATATATAGTATATATGCATGTGCATGCAAATCTCCACATAAAGAAAAACTTGAAATAAGAAAAGGTCTGAATCAAGGCCTATATTTAGATTTTGACGGAGATCATAGCTCTTTTTTTTTGTATAGCATTTAGGATTTACATTTTGAGCCAAATCAGAGCCTATAAATGGTGCTCCATTTAATAGCAAACTTGAGAAAAAAAATGATCAATTAATGAACCTGAGAAAAAAGAGGTGAGATAGCTGTTGCGTTAATTAAGATATGCGAGGCCTGAGGAAGAGAGACACGCAAAGATTATGTCAAGAATTGAACTGAATTAACTTTTAATATGCACTATTAGGATCAGTTGTTATAAAAAACTGATCATAATTAGCATTAATTAGGATTGGTTTTTATAAAATACCGATCCCAATAGTATCAGGATCGGTTGTTATAAACCATCGATCCTAATTAATGAACTATTAGGATCGGTTGTTTGTTAGAACCGATCCTGATACTATTAGGATCAATTTTGATAAAAAAACAATCATACTCTATGCTAAATTAGGATCGATTGTCTATAAAAACCGATTCTAATAGTTCATTAATTATGATCGGTTGACGATAAAACCTGATCCGAATAGTTTTTAGGATCGGTTTTTTTAAGACAACCGATCCAGATACGTATTAGGATTGGTTGTTTCATATAGCCGATTCAGATAGGCCGATCTTAATTTCTGTTTTTCCACTAGTGTAAAAAGAATAAGTTTTAAAAACTTTTGTTTTTAAAATTTTTGAGGAAAAAAATATGTAATTTCAAACTTTATAAGGACATATATATATACATGAAATTTTTCAATGAAGATGTGAAAAAAACTATTTTATGATTTTATTTATTTTGCCGTGTCATACATTAATTCATTTGTTCCATTATACAAATCTTCCAAGTCACAAGCTTTTTTTAATTTTCAGGGTTGACACATGATTCAAATCAGACTTCAACACCAATCAATAACTATCTTGATGGATTAATCCCCTCAAACTTTAACAAAGGTTCATGTCTGAGTCGTTTTGAATGGGCACTATTACGCAAATCATCTCCACACATGCCATCTTCATACCTTTTGCAAAAGCTAAGAGATTATGAAGCTCTCCACAAAAAATGCGGCCCAAATACTCCTCTTTATAAAAAATCGATTGAGCAATTAAAATCAGGTCACAGTGTAGAACATTTGGATTGCAACTATGTGGTTTGGATTCCTCTTAACGGGTTAGGCAACCGAATATTATCCCTTGCAAGTACCTTTCTCTATGCTATCCTTACCAAAAGAGTTTTGCTAATTGACATGACTAATGAGTTGGATGATCTCTTTTGTGAACCATTTCCTGATACCTCATGGATTTTGCCTTCTAATTTCCCTATCAAAAACCTAAACCAACTTAATGTTAACTCTGATGTGACATATGGCAACATGCTAAATAAGCATATTACAAGCAATGATTCAAATACCACATTTGAGTCATTGCATTCTTATGTATATGCCCATATAGTTGAGGATTATCACGATTTAGATAGGATGTTTTTTTGCAATGATGACCAAATTGTCCTTGGAAAGATTAATTGGTTGTTACTAAAATCTGATCTATACTTTGCCCCATCTCTTTACAAATTGCCTTTGTTTGAGGAAGAACTAAACTTGTTGTTTCCAGCAAAAGAGAGTGTGTTCTACCTGCTAGCACACTATTTAATTCATCCGACTAACGATGTTTGGGGATTAGTCAAGAGATATTACAACTCTTACCTTGCCAAGGCAGATGAAAAAATCGGTATACAAGTACGCGTGTTTAGTTTTACAAGAGTTTCTTCTGATGTTATACTCCAACAGATTCTAGATTGCTCTAAATTAGAGAGCATACTTCCCGATCTTGATTCAAATAGAACACAAGCCTTCAAAACCAATGAACAAAAATCAAAAGCAATTTTAGTAGTATCATTGTATGCATATTACTATGAGAAGATCAAATCCATGTACACCGAAAAGTTAGTGAGTGTTTACCAACCAAGCCACGAAGAAATGCAAAAAACAGAGAACCAATTACACAATCAAAAAGCACTTGCAGAGATGTATATGCTTAGTCTTTGTGATGTGTTTTTAACAACTGGTATATCAACTTTTGGATATGTTAGTTCTGGCCTTGCGGGAATAAAGCCGGTAATTTTAATGCCAATTTGGAATACAAAAATACCCGATTTGCCATGTGTTAGAGAAACTTCAATGGAACCATGTCATCTCCAACCAGCAAATCCTAGCTGCAAGGGAAGGACAATGGATAAGAAAAAACTGCAACAATATGTGAAGCAATGTCCTGATAAAGATGCGGGGATTAAGTTGTTTGACTAGATATATGGGTGATTATTGATTTAATTAGATTTTTTTTCGGATTCAATACAAAGGAAAGAAATAAATGGATGTTCAAATTAATATGTGTAGTATAACTTATGTATTATTCATGATTATAATAGATGTGTAATTTTTTTTTTTAAAGAACTTTTAGGTGGTTATCTGATATTGATAGTTGAATTGTACCCGTTGAATTTGGAACATTGGAGCACTTGACAACCATTGTCAAGTTTAAAAAAAAAAGAGGAGTTTGGAATATTTAATTAAATTCTTTTGGATTAAAATGATAATTAGTGAGTTATTATGATTAATTTTTTTTTTTGTACTAATAACTTCAATTTTAGAATTTTAAATCAAATGGTTTCCGACATAATGTTTACAATCAAATAGTGAACAATATTTTACCCTTTATTTTCCATGACATGCATTATTCTTAAGGAAAAAAAAGGGGCTTGCAAAGGCCATTCCAAAATATATCTGTTCGGAGCGCATTCTTGATTAGATAAAAGATTTATGTGAAATCACAGCCGTCTGATACATTTTGTGAATGGTTATTTTTTTTTTTTCTTTGGCAGTAATGGTTGTCCCAAGTAAAACAGAACAGCCAAAGAAGAAGAAAGAAGAATGGTTTTTCTGTTTTACTTGGCACAGTTGGCACCATATATATAAAGTATTTTTTTAATTTTGCAGTAAACTTTTGTGTATGCATTAAATGCTCCGTCTTTTTCTATGCTTCCTTCTGATCTCCATGGCTCATCTCCTGTTATGTCTTCTCAAGAAGATGCCAACAGAAATGGCTATTCTCGAAAATATCATTATTACTGACGGGAGTATCCACGGGAGTATCGATACTGATAAGTATTTTTATACATTTTTACCCTTACAAATAAAACAAATTATTGTAGTGACCTGTCCTAAGAATGTTAGCGGATGTAATTGAGAAATGTCTCCATGTTTGTTGTCATTTTAACATAAATTTCCCAATTATTCAAACTAATTCTTCTAAAAAAAAAGTATTCAATTTATGCTAGTTTTTCGACTAATTGGATCAACAATTCATAACATGTAAATAAAAACAACATTCCTAAATGATAATCGTAGTTCACTAGAATTAATTAAGTTTTGCAAATTAATTTGCATCACACATGGAAGAATGTAAACGAGCCATGCATGAATATCGTTTATTTTTATTTTGTATGGTTGATGGCAAAAACCGACAACATTTATATTGATTAAAAAAAGTATTTACCAGGTATTCAGCAAGTACGCAGCCATTTCTCCACTTTGAGAGCAGTATAATTTATGAGATGATGCACTGCTCTAGATCCGGGCTGGCAGGGGACGCCTGAAGCGGCGTAAAATACTTTGGAACATGGTATGGGCGGCAGGGGCTTGGACACTCTGAAGAGAGAGAAACATACGGCTCTTCTCGAACAAGCGTTATTGAAGTCGACCAATTGACCGTGCTCAAACTTGCGGCTCAAGTCAAGGGAATCAAGTTGTTTAAATAGATGTATGATTAATTAAAGATCTAGGATTTCTTTCAGATTCTATGCAAAATATAAAATGAAAGGAAGTTCAATTGTGCTTAATGTGACTTAATTTTGCCTGTGTGGGCAGTTTGATTGTACATGTTGATTTTTAGCCGTTAGCTTAAGATTTGTTGGCTTTAGGTTAATGACTAATTATGATTAGTTTTAAGTATTTTTTTATATGTATTTATAACTTCAGTTTATAATATCAGATCAAATGGCATAAGACTTAATATTCACAATCAAATTTGCTTCTTGGCCTCTTTAATTTGTAGGATAAAAGATTATCATAAAAAAAAAAATTATGACTCATGAATTTAAATGGTATATATATACTTTCAATTACTGTATTGCAATTCGTAGGAGATTTTCTCAATTCCTATCCCTTCTTGAAAAAGAAAACATTCATCTGATCTGTTTCAAAAAATTAATTTAAAAGATAAAAATTATTATTATATGAAACTGAAACAGTATGACTGTTGATTTCTACAACCGGATAAGCTGGACTTATAATTAACAACAATGGTGGCTACAATTATTCAAATAACTAGGTAATATACTGAGATTTTCTGGAACAAACACATTCATTTCAATTCTTTCGTTACAGTAGGATGCACCTATGGGAACTTCTAAAATTGTAAAAAGAAGAAAACGAAGAGGAACTAGTCTTTTTTAGGTCAAAATATTTGGAGCTTAGAAACATTCACTTGATAAGCTTTTATATAAAAAATCAACTAATCTCTAGTTCTCTACTGACTTAGTTGCAGACTAAAGGTACACCTTATCTCTAAAACAAGCAACATAAAGGCGTATTTTGGATCTCAAGTAAAGTCCTCACAACTATGGAGTCTCTTTTAATAACCTTTTATTCCATGAAAAAAAAAAACAGAGAGCAATAACAGTGTGTTCTCTTTTGATGCTGAGAGTGAGAATGGCAACTCTAAAAAGAATCAAGAGCCAAGACAAGGCGCGGTTTGTGGTGTTGGCTTGCTCGGTGATTTTTCTGCTTGTGTTGTACTTTTGGATTGGCCGCTGGAACTCGTCCGTAATTTGGCTTCAAGGTATAAGAATTTCTGTACATTATGTCGAATGTTAATTTGAACATGTTAGTCAAGTTTAAATGATGGTACTATCCATGCCAAATTGGTACCAAGTTTAAATGACAATCTATTTTATTTTGAAGATTCTTATTTTGTGTCCGAACTAGTTGGTTTTGGTTGAAGAGCAAACAGAATATTCAAATCTGTTACAAATTTACTGTTACAATGCTAACTGGTATATCCAGGTACTGATCAAATATTTTTCCCAAATTATGCATGACATATAGTATTAGACTCGGGTCTGAGATTTAGTTTTGTCTGTTAATTTTAATATAATTGAATTATAAATTGATAGAAGAAGCATCTAACTGCCTCATAATTTGCAAACTAAAAATTGGCCAGGATTAACGGGCTCGGCTCGAAGAACAGATGTAAATCAACCCATGGACAAACTTCTAGATGGTTTACTTTCTCCCAATTTTGAAGAACAATCCTGTCAGAGCCAGTACCAATCTTCAGCGTACCACAAACCTTCGCCTTACAGACCATCCTCATACCTCATATCAAGGCTAAGAAATTACGAAGCGGTACACAAGCAATGTGGCCCGAATTCACCATTATACCACAAGTCAATATCCCAGCTCAAGTCAGGCCATAGCATGGGTCTCATGGAGTGCAACTATGGTGTGGTCACCTTTTAACGGCTTAGGCAACCGAATGGTGACCATTGCATCAGCGTTTCTTTATGCGCTTCTAACGAATCGGGTTTTGTTATTGCACATCACTAATGATTTGGATGACCTTTTCTGTGAACCATTTCCCGGTTCGACTTGGGTTCTTCCTTCTGATTTTCCTATAAAGGATTTGGAGAAATTAAATTTAGGCTCTGAACAAACATATGGCAACTATCTAAAGAATAAGAGGATCATAAGGACTGATGTAAAGGTTATGGCCGAGTCGCTTCCTGCATATGTTTACCTACATTTGGAGCATGATTATAAACACCTAGATAGGTTATTTTTTTGTGACAATGACCAGCAAGTCCTTGCCAAGGTGAATTGGCTTTTGATTAAATCGGACATGTATTTTGTGCCCGGTTTGTTTTTTCTTTCTCAATTTGAAGACGAGCTAGGATGGATGTTTCCTGAAAGGGAAACTATCTTTCACCACTTGTCACGTTACCTCTTCCATCCGACTAATTCGGTCTGGGGAATGATCACGAGATATTATATATCGTACATGGCAAATGCCGATGAGAAAATGGGAATTCAAATTAGAACCTTTCCGCATATACCTATTTCAATAGAAAATTTCTCAGATCAAATCCTTGCTTGCTCTTGGCAAGAAAACCTTCTTCCAAGCATCAATCAAAGCATTATTCAAGCGGGGATGAACGGGGGAAGAACAAAGACTGTTTTGGTCACTTCACTGAACTCGGAATATTATGAGAAAATGAAGTCAATGTCCTACGAACACAGAACAAGCACAGGTGAGATAATTAGTTTCTCCCAACCCAGCCATGAAGGGAAGCAACACACAGAGAAACAAACACACAATCAAAAGGCATTAACCGAGATGTTTCTGTTGAGTTATTGTAATGTATTGGTGACTTCTGGTTGGTTGACTTTTGGGTATATAGCACAGGGTATTGCGGGTTTGAAGCCATGGATCTTGCTAAGCCCAAAGGACCAAAAGGCACCCGACCCGCCGTGCCGTCGAGCAATATCGATGGAGCCGTGCTTTCACGCGCCTCCTTCGTATGATTGCAAGGTCAACAAAAATGTTGATTTTGGGCAGATCCTAAGTCATGTCAGGCATTGCGAGGATGTCGAGCGTGGTATCAAGCTTTTTAATTAGAAATTCTTTTTTGTGTTAACAGTATTCTCAGATTTGTTTTTGCAAAAGAAAGGTAAGAACACCATATTATATTTGATGTGTTGAACATTTTTTTGTTCCCAGTTTCTGTGGCCATTTTTTTGGGTGAGATTCTGAGATTGCTTGGGGTAAGTGTTAATTTACTTCAGTATCAATTGGATAAGTTCCTTTTTAAGTTCCTTTTTATTAACAATCAGAAAGCATAAAACTTCTATTTTATAGCGTAAAGTTGTAAAATACGTAGCTATTAAGCCTAAAAGAAAGAGCAAGGCTGAATCTTACAATTTTAGGCCCTTTTTTTACCCGGACCATATTTGATGAAAAGAATCCTAAAAATTGTTTCGTAGTATTACCTAGACAATTAAACCAGAAGTTTTCATAAATTACGCAGATGGCCCGTAACTTATTATCTTTTTCTCATTAGTCCCTAGATACGGCCAGAGGTACAGATCTAACTTCTAAGTTAGTAGGGGTTGTTCGATGAAAAAGTCAAAGGAAAAAAATAATTGAATTATTTAGCTTCTTATCTAGCTGGAACTCCGAACTCTTCTAATTATTTAGCTTCGGCGTTTTCATTGAATTATTATTTTCCTCTGGCCGTGAAAGAGTATCACGGCCTCGGAACGCTCATGTGGATGGAACTATTTCAAAATATATTTTGATGGAAGTATTATAACATGAGGTAAAAGAAAGACGGATCTAAAGTCAAAGAGTACTTGGTCAACTTTATCATTTTCAATTTTTAATTATGTATATTAAAATGTAAATCAATATCAACATCTGCATCATCAAATTAATGTTTTGTAAGAACCGCACGCTTAGTTCAGCAACAAGAGCTTAGTTATTAAAAAATACAGACTCAATTTTCGAGAATAACATCTAAAAAAAACTCTAAGTATAGCATAAAAGAGACAAATTTTTACGGTCCTAATAACTCAAGTATGAAATAACATCTAAAAAATACTGACACATGTGGTCTACTAGTACAAATTGTTTAGGAACTAAATTAATAAATTTTTTTGTTAGTTTCATAACAACTTATTTGACTCACTAGAATGGAATTTGTGGGCTAACTGTATTTAACGAAAGGAATGGGGCGCGGTACCGATGGGTATCAGACACAACTCATTGGATTAAATTTAGTTTGATGTTTTATTGAAGCCGTTCAATCAGTATCAAAATACACGTAGACAATTTTAAAATTTCTGCTAATCAAACACATAAATTTTAGTGCGGATTCAAACTACTTCGAACGTGCACCGAGCCTACATCGAATCGAATTTGATCTGATTGACTACTCCATATACGAAAGGTATGCAATCCTATTCCTCAACTTATTTAACTTTTTTCAGTTTTGGTCTTCTTGTCATTTTTGCTATTTTTTTTCATTTCATTTATATGAACCTAGTAGGAATCTTTTCAAGGAGATGAATCTAGTTGGATTAATTTATACTTTTGAGGCAAGAGGGCATTTACTTCTATACAAAGAAACTCGCTCTGTTTTCAGCGACTTTAGCATCGTCAAATATCAAAACGAATCTCAATACCTCTGAATACACATTTTAAATTAAATTAATGGTAATTTACTTTGATAATTTATTGAATCCAAAAATGAGAAGGTTAGACTGCATTAATGAGGGGGCATTCACGAAAAATTACCACTCTCTTGCCAACTAATGTTAACGCATCTCTATGTAGGTAGAATAGTATTGTCTCCTATTTCAGCCTTATTTTTTATTCAAACCCTATGAATATTTTCAATAAGAAAAAAATAGGCACAATGTCAGACACTCAGACTATAACTATTAAAAAAGGTTTTAAAATTTGAAAATTCAAACTTCGTAAAGCTGAGAAAAAAGATCTCAAACAATTACAATAGGACTTCCTTTGAATTTATTGGGCGAGCGGATCATATCAAATTTAATTTGTTGTACATCAGAATAAGGATTTGTGCATAACTTTTTTTGAAGAGAAATGTAAAAGTCCTGCTTTCAGATTTCATTAATCTGTTCAGATTTTAAAACTTTCCATACAAATCTTAATGATGATCGAACGGCGTGCTTATCGAACCACCTCCAATTCCGATAATAGATAGCACACTCCGGTTGATTATTTCAGTGTTGTAAAAAACGTTTGTTTAGACCAATTAATCATTGTCGGTGACCGAGCCGTCAAGAATTTTCATGATTAATCAACCGATTAATTCTAATTATTTCTAATTATTTCCGATTAATCGTTTGATGGGACCATGTCCGTCCAACAACTGCATACCGTTACAACACTGGATTATTCTTATTAGAATTGAACATGTACGGATAATATTTGTTAAAGCAGTGACCAAGGCTCAGTATTCTCTTTATAAACCATAATTAGAAAAAAAAAATTATGAAACCAACATAATTTTTTTTTAAACTATAAGAACTGAAATGCTATTTCGATTTCGAATTTTTTTTTTAGACCAAAATGACAATTCAGTCCCAGGTATTTTTACAATTTTTTAAAGTATTTTTTTGCTCGAAATCTATAAAAATGGCTGGAACATAAATGTCATTTCGGTCCAAAAAAAAGAGGCAGAAATGACATTTCAGTTCTTATAATTTTTGTAAAAAAAAAATAATAATAATAAAAAAACACGTTGGTTTCATACTTTTTTTTTTCTAATTATGATTTATAAAAAAAATTCCAAGGCTCAAGTCTGCGCCGTCCCAGATATTAATGAGTATGCACTTTTTGAACCGAAATTTTTATTATTACCATACTAAAAAAAACTTAAAAACCACTTATTTTAGAAAATTCAAAATTTATCAAGACCACAATGACACTTGGCGCTCCAATTCTTGAGGGAATTGAGGCCATCATTTGTCACTGCGGCCCTCAAGAATTATCTAAAGGTGTTAACAGATCAGATTGAGTTGGATCGGGTCATTATTTTATTTATCTTTTTGGACCCAACTCGAAGTCGAAATTATTTCATCCGAATATGACCCATGCAACTTTAGTAGTGTATTTTCTGTAGTACCGTGTTTCTGTAGGAAACAAATATGCTGCGATCTGAATTAAATGAACAGTATTTTAAAAAAATTATTTTTTTAATTAATCTGAATTAAATGAACAGTATTTTAAAAAAATTATTTTTTTAAATTTAATTATTGATTTATTTTGAGATGCGTGCACAGAAAAACTAACTGTTTGGAGATGCGTGTACAAAAAAAGTTGAACGGTTAGATTTGGAAAAACATAAATTTCAAGGTACTGTTCATCAAATTCGGATTGCAGCAGATTTCATTCCGTTTCTGTATGCAATCTTAGCTGAGTGATGATATTTTCAGGCCAATCAAAGATGCACGAGAGTGGGAGGTCTTTGAGATTCGTGCCAAAATATGTAAGATTTGTGCAAGTTAAAATATGTAACATTGTAGAATTCACATCCTCTCCATTACCTCATGAGGGAATCTTTTACAATTAGTAGATCTGAACCATTCTTTTTAACTTGGCACGAATATCAAAGTCCAATAATAACTGTCCCCTGCACAAGCTCGAATCTCAAACCGTAAAGTGAGAGTAATCATCAATCGTACTTGAGAGTATACGAATCCTACATTGTAGGGCTACTCTATTGGATCAGAAATTCAGAATCCTGTAACTTGATCACTTATTTATTAGTTTATTTATTTATACATCTTAATCTAAATTATTATATAAATTTTAAAACTAGATGGTAGATACAACTAGGAGTGGCAACGAATCGAACCGAATCGAACTTATCCTAGGTTTGAGTTTGGTTTGAATTAATTTCGAACCGAACCTGGTTTGATTTGTTTCGAATCGAACCTATTTCGAACCGAATTAATTGCGAACTACACATTTTTCGAATCGAACCCGAATCGAATTACGAACCAAATTATTTTTTAGCAGCCCTAGTTATACTGGTAGTTTATACATTAATTTTTTTCTCGCGGGACAAAATTCACATGGCTTCCTTTTACCAGTATAAATGAGTGTTTTTAAGTTGAAAAATTATTCATGAAAAAATACATCACAACAAATAATCGTAAAAAGAGGATTAAGTACAAGAACTGAAATATACAGTAAAACAAGTAATCGTATATCGAGTGCTCACTCGATCAAACTCTTGATCAGACCATCTAATGAAGTGAGAATCCGAAAGGTAGAGAAGGAGGAGGAGATACGGCCGAAGAGAGAGGAAAGACAGCCATCTAGGCTGGAGAGAGGAGAGACAGCCAGTCGCCGAGAGCGTCGGCTAGATTTTGGAGCGAGAGGGAGAGTGAGTTAGGGAGAGGCAGAAAGAGAACTAGGTTATTAAGATTTGAGAGCGATGGAGCGTCGGCTAAGTTAAATTATAACTCTTTATCTTGAATTTTAATTTCATTAGGTAAATGAACGACCGATGTTATTATGAGATTCGAACCACAAAAAAATCACGAACCTATTTCGATCGAACCAAGCTAGATTTGAGTTTGGTTTGAATTAATTCCGAACCGAACCTGGTTTGGTTCGTTTCAATTCGAACCCATTTCGAATCGAATTAAACTCGAATCAAACCCGAATCAAACCCGAATCGAATTTCGAACCTCGAATTTTTTTGCCAGCCCTAGATACAACGAAACATAATAATAAAAAAAAGTCGAGTGGGGTCTGACCCAAACTTGACTCGACCCGAATCAGATTAAAAAGTTCTAGAATGTCGAATTCATTTACTATTGATAGATTCAGGTCGGATCAAAGATTAACATTCCTACAATAATCATCCAACTCAAAGACTACAAAGTTGTGAAGAAGAATCGAACTTTTGACAATTGAATAATTAATAATCTTAGAATTTTTTTTGCAGTATTCATTTTCATCATGTTTGATTGAACTCTAAATCATAAATTAAGAAGCTCATGCCTTAATTATTTTACCAAACTAACATTAAATAAGCTGATCTAATTAGACGTAAAACAAAACAATCCAAACTAACTCTAATAGCATTAGAGCCTGTTTAATTGACGAGAATATCACCGTAAGACGACCGCTTAATTTCATTGGCGATTGTTCGCAATGTTCATTATATAAAACAAATTGTTGACTAATTTAAATGATCGATAATAATATTGATAGTAATAATGGTATCCACGGAATATTTATTTCATAATTTATCTCAAATGATTTCATTACTGGTATAATAATCATTAAAAAAAAGTGATAGTGGTACGCATCACTACGAGTATTTGGGCCCAATTATACACTAATAATTTGTTAATGTTTAGCCGTCGCTACTCGCTAAAATTTAAATAATCTTAAGTCTGAACCCACCAAGTCATAATTTGCTTATCACAGAGTTATTCAAATGATATATTTTAATTTTAATGTTCTGAGACGTGGTTCCAGGCTTCCAGCAGGAAATCCGTTTTTCTAATCAACAGGGTAAAAAAAAAGTATAGAAGGTAACTGTGCAATTCCTCTTTTGAAAGACATTAAAAAATAGGGAATTTCACATATACCCCTCAAAAACTCCAAAATTACGTATCATTTCCTCTAAATTTTAAAATTACGATTTTCTCCCTCTTAAGTCTTAACATCAAAAACTCATATATTTACCTATTTTATTGTCTTTTATTTTAAAACTCATTCTAAATTTATAAACTATCCATTTTACCTTTTATTAAAAGTATAAATGCCCCATCAAACTCAAACTTAAATCTGAAGGGTTCCTCTATTGTTTGATCCGCATGCATTGCAATAAGATCTGTGAGTGTTCGCTTCAATATTCGTGTTGATCTAGCACACATGGATTTAAATCAATTTTGATATGTGCATCACATTAAGATATGTGCACATTACTTCAATATTCGTGCATGTTCACTTCAAGATTCGTGTTAATCTAGTACGCACAGATCTTAAAGCAATTCGGATGGAGAGGAACCCTTCAAATTCAAATTGGAGTCAGATGAGCATTTTATGGATTTTAATAAAAGAATAAAATGGGTATTTTATAATTTTAGAATGTGTTTCAATATAAAAGACAATAAAATAGATAAATATGCGAGTTTTTAAGTTTAGAGGAGAAAATATGTAATTTTAAAATTTAGAGATGAAAATACGTAGTTTTTAAGGGGTATACGTGAAATTACCCATAAAAAATGGTGAAAGGTCAAAAAAAGCAGTCAGGGGAGCAGCTCCTTCTGAATTCGTATACTCTGAGATATCTCAAACTTTGCGTGACTTTATGGAAGATCCAAACCGTTTAAATACGTTCTGCAAGAATCTCAAAGCACACATAATACTGACCCCTACATCACCCCCGAATAGGAACCGGACACGTCGGTCACGCAAAATTTGAGATATCTCAGAGGATACGCACTCGTTCCATCTTTACTGGCTAGGATATCTTGTTTCTTAATTCGTATCTGATACACGTAGCAGATCATTCTCAGTTTTAGGATAGTTCGCTACATTTACATATTTTGGTTTTGGTAACAGAAGATCTAATTTAACCACTCCTTAATACATTAATTATGATCGAGTCTCGACAGCTCCCCGGAGTTTTGCGCGAGTGGGATTACGTCGTACAGCTTTAAATTTTCTTTAATACACCTGGTGGTCCAACACCAAGGACCGACAGACGCAATTACGAGCATTTTCTCCACTTTAAAAACCTCCTAACAGAGCTTGTAGATGCTACACCGTGTTCATGGTCTCCTTCCTGGAACCCGAATCCGAAACCAGCTTTAAGTTCGTTTAAATGTTGGGAAAATAAAACTGAAATGACGATGTATCAGTTATTGCCATTTTATTTATACAGCGTACCTCCCTCCGTATTCGTCTTCCCGAAAGTAACTCAAAATTTGAGTTTAGTTAAGGACCGTCCGATCTACTTTGGGACGAGTATTAAATTCCTCGTGCATTGCACTTCTGATCGAACGGTCTGGGTCTAAATTCAACTATTGAGTTACTTTAAGTAATCCGGACCTCCCGCCTATAAACCCTTGTTTCCAATTTCCATTTCGTCGAACACAACCTATACCTCTCTTTCTCTTCCTACTCGAACCTTCCACCGACAAATGCGCCACCTTTGTCAGGCGATCTGAACCAGGATCGTACGAACCGACTAGTCTAATGGACATGAAGCGGGTTCGGAAGCAGTCTCACACATCCCCCGACCCGCTAAAGGGGGAGGATGACGGAGAGGCGATGCATCCATTTTCCCATCACGGCAAGAAGAATGGGGTCCAAATCTCCATCCCTGCTTTCGTGCTACTGATTTTCTTCATTGGTGTCATGTTCTTCGTGTTGATGTCAGGAGTTCACCAGAGCGAGCCTATGGTCACCATCGCTGGTGCAGGTAGTGGAGGCGGAGGCGAGGTCAAAACAGCCTTGCTATCCAGCTTTAGAAACAGTGAGTCTATTACTTTTTTTTTCTTCTCTCTCTTTTTGTGTGCTAGGTCTTCTATTAATTTTGTCGGTATTTGATGTTTAGTAGCATGGAAGTGTTGATTTGGGTGAAATAGAGCCTAAAATTTACAAAAAATTGTTACCAAAGTGGTCCATGTGAGGTGAAACCGTGAAAGTGTGGAATTGTGTTTTGTACAGTTCCAGCTTATTGCCTCAATCAGTGGACACTGGGCCCATGGCAAAAGTTTTGTTTGTTTACTGTACTAAAAGTTATATAGACCCCAGTTCTCGTCTAAATAGAATATTTAACCTACAATTCTATAAGCGTACAATTAGGAATAATTATGTTCAATACTTGCTAAAATGCAGACAATGAAAAGTTGACCATAATTTGTCCTTTTTTTTTTTCTTTTTTTTTTTTATAGAAGTACCACAAGCTTCCATTAATTCCTCAGTAAAAGTTTACAATTACAGTTGAGTAGTTCTATAAATTACCATGTACTAATATATCCTAACCTGTTTTCTGGTACCATCTCGTAGTACCATTCTTCCCGACAAATCACAGAATCTTACCTATGTGTGATGGACCCTACCGAACAGTGGGCCTATTCATCATAGGTCACATAGCCACATTAGGGGAAATTTGTAGGGACAGTATATTTATTGTTCTTAGAAAGTCTATACTCAGTTCAAGATCAAAGGATAATCTACCTTTAGTTTGCTAGAATGATTTCTATATATTATATACAGCTATGACAGGAATAACCCGAGGTGGATGCAGAATTTTATTTAATGGGGGTCAATCATTTACTAACTGTGAGTCATTAATTTAACAATACTTGTGATTTTTATAATTACAGGAGTCAAATTGAATAATATCTAGCAATTTTTTTTTCTAAAAAGTTTAATAATCAATACCATTCATTAAATTTTGAAAATTAAATGGGATCAATTGAACCCAATCAATCCAGATATATCTCCCCTGGGGGTTAATAATATTTTAGACAATATTAAAATCATTTAGAATAGTATGCCATCAACATTTTTTAAAATTTTCTTAAGAACAATAAATTCAGCTAATTTATTGGGACTTTAAAATAGTACATTACTAATCCTAAAATATTAGCTTGGTTGCTATATAATAAAGATAATATTCTAACACTGTTGAATACTAAATAACAGCAACTCCTTTTTGAGTTTTCCAACAATGTAGGGACTTTATAGAAATCTTCAGCTTGTTGTTGTTAAATTTTAAGATACTAAAATATCCGTTACTTAATTTCATAATCACTTTTTCTTTAGGTCTTACAAACCGAGACAAAACCCTAGGGGGGCTATTAGCATCATCTGGATTTGACGACCAATCCTGCCTGAGCCGGTATCGTACAGCATTCTACCGTAGAAATACACCACGGAAACCCTCTCGCCACCTTGTACAGAGACTACGAACCCATGAATCCCTCCAGAAAAGATGTGGGCCCGGCACCAGCCATTACCAAAAAGCTGTGGAGCAGTTGAGATCTGGTCAAAGCAGCAATCTTGACCCGGGTTGCAACTACCTGGTTTATATATCTTGGGGCGGGTTGGGTAACCGAATCCTAACTGTTGCATCTGCATTCCTGTACTCTCTTTTAACTAACAGGGTTTTGTTAGTTGATAGGGGGAAAGACATAAATGACCTTTTCTGTGAGCCGTTTCCAGAAACCTCCTGGCTTCTTCCTCTTGATTTCCCTCTCAAAAATAGATTAGCAAATTTTTCGGTCAAATCAGAAGAGAGTTACGGTAACATGATTAAGAAAAAAGTTAGGGTTAATGAGGCTAATTTTGTATATCTACATCTTGATCATACGTACAATGACGAGGACAAACTCTTCTTTTGTGAAGAGGATCAAAGAACAATACAAAATGCAAGGTGGCTGATACTACGATCAGATGCTTATTTTGTACCGTCTCTGTTCTTAAATTCACTTTTTCAGGATGAGTTGGACCGGCTTTTTCCCAAAAAAGATATGGTTTTTCACCACCTGGGTCGGTACCTGTTTCACCCAACAAATGCTGTGTGGGGCCTAATCACACGGTACTACAACTCGTACTTGGCCAAGGCAGAAGAGAGAGTTGGAATCCAGGTACGGGTTTTTGAAGTTGAAAGTGGTCCATTTCAACATGTCCTAGACCAAATCATCTCCTGCACGCAAAACGAAGGCCTTTTACCGAAAACAGTTTCACATGAAATTGTACCTCCGGCAATCACCTCAAAATCTAAATCTGTACTCTTTACTTCACTTAACATAGAGTATTTTGAGTATATACGAAACATGTATTGGGAAAACCCAACTTCTAGTGGTGAAATTGTCAGTGTGTACCAACCAAGTTACGAAGGGTACCAACAGTCAGAAAAAAAGAACCATAACAAAAAGGCATGGGCTGAGATGTACCTGTTGAGTCTTACTGACAAGTTGGTGACAAGTGGTTGGTCAACTTTCGGATACGTTGCTCAAGGCTTAGGTGGCTTGAAACCGTGGATAATGTATAGACCCATGAACCGAACTGTTCCGAATCCACCGTGCCAGAGGGACATGTCAATGGAGCCTTGCTTTCACACACCTCCGTTTTATGATTGTAAGAAGAAGCGAGGGGCAGATACAGGAAACTTGGTCCCACATGTCAGGCACTGTGATGATATCAGCTGGGGAATCAAATTGGTTGACCAGTGAGTTGTAATGTTGTTCTCCGATAACTTTTAGCCTAGATAGTATAAAATTTTGATAAATTTGTACTATATGAGGTTGTGTGGTATTTTACTTGTTTTTTAGTACTCTTAAGGAACCAATAGAACTAGCAAATGCAATGGGAACATTTCATTTAGTGAAAAAAAATGTGTTTTACATTTGTTTTCTGTTTTCCCAGGTACCATTTTGACTGGGTTTTGTGGAATGCAAGATGGAACCATATTTAGTATTACAGATTTGCACTGTTTATATTATGTTCTTTATTTTTTTAAGCTGTTATCATGAATATGTTTGCTACTCGAATCCAAGTTAAAAGAGTTTAGGTGTGTGGCAATATACCAATAGATAAGTGCTTCTTATTATGTATGGTACTGAGCGGTATGCCATGATCCTGATGGAGTGTCCAATGAAACCATGCTCTGATTCCGGCAAATCCTTTATGGAGCTAATTGTAGCTATCAGGTAAGCTGTCATGTGATTTTCATGTATTAGATTAGGTATATAATATCTTCTGAAAATTTAGTGGTATACAGGAATTATTGATTTGTTATTGTCTTTCTAGATTGCATTGCTTGTCTTGGAATTAATGATATCTAGCCAGCCATGTTCATTTGAAAAAGTTCCACCACTTGTTGAATATCAATTAAAAAACATGGTTTGACTTTAATCGTGACAATCGAGTTCAAGCTGGATTTATTAATTGATACGAAGCCAACTAGTTGATCTTTTTCTAGGTTCTTTTTATTTTTTTTTATTTTTAGTCTTCAATGCAATTTTTTAGTTATCAGTCATTCATTAGCTATTGATATCAGTGCAGGTTATTCATTTAAAAAAAAAATAGTTTGCTCACTTCACAAAGTAACAATATTTCTTGAAACTATTCAGGAACTCTGGTTGATAGATGCTTATATCCTTTAAGAGAGAAAATATTTCTTGGACTTTATGACTTGAAAGGAATATTTTGTGCTTTAGAGATTCACAGTTAAATTTCTTAAAACTTTTAGGGTTGTCAATTGTTGCTCTTACTTCTTTTCTGGTGCAAAATAAAAAAATGACAATTCTTTTTTCAAACTTACTCTAATATTGCCACAAAATGTTCATAATTTGTCTGAACAGGTAGGCCAAGGAATGCTGTAACAGCAAAGTTCACTAGTCCCAACAATACTGGAGCTAGACCTTGGGTTTTGTTTAGAAAGTGAAATAGTTTAGTGAAGGCTAATATAACCCAAAACTTTTCTGGAGAAGTGCAGTCTATCTAAAAGATCCGAGATGTGGGCCTAAAGATTGTCGATTGGGTTGGGCCTGCATTAATGGATCAAACCCAAAATCAAACTCAAAAATTACTAAAACATAAACTTAAATTGAATTTCAACCACGAGACAATTTAAAAGGGTTGCAGAACAGACTTGCCATCGGGTTAAACCAATGTTTTTTAATGCAGTTTTGATGAGATATATAGTATGGGCCGCATATGTAGATTTTTATAGACTTATATATACATATTTGAAAGAAATAATCAAATAAAATAGAGCATAATAATAAGGAATAGATCCAAAAAACATTATAATCAGTTCATTTAATTTAAATGGTGCAAAACTGCAAATGAAATAGATCCTATCCTTTGTTTATATGGTATCACTGGTTACAGATCATGCAAATACAAACATATTAGATCCAAAAGCAGTCAAGCAGATCCCTTATTAGTCCCCTAGCTCATACAAAAAAGCAGATCGTATGCATCATTCGGCCCAAAAGCAAATCATTCAATTCACATCATTTTCTTTGACCCAAAAGCAGTGCGGACAGCTGGAACAGCTGAAGACAACTCAGAAAAGAAGCTCCGGTATAATCTAACTTCTTTAGTCCCATTTCGTCTAAACAAAATAAATGAAGCGGTGCCTATAAAACCAGGCAGCGCTCCGCAGCAGTTAAGAGACAAAATGTAAATACACTCAACATATATTTCGAAAATTGCTAAAGATTGCTGAGTTCAGCATTGTTTTGGTAAAAGGAAAAAAAAATCGAGCATCTATATTGAATTAAATATAATGTACATATATAGTTAATACAGTTGAAGTACATTAATTTACGAACTCATCTGTTAGTGTACATATATATTGAGACAAAATAGAATTAAAATCCATACTACAATGTACGTACGTAGTTATCAGCGAAAAATATTCAGTGAAGTTCCTTCACAAAGCTAATTGGTTGAATCAATTTTAATCAAAGATTTAAATAGCATTTATCGCGTCATAGCGGAATGGCCGCAAAAAAGACGCTATTCTCATATTGCACCGCTATAGCGCGCTATAACGCCGATAGTGATATAGCTTTTATGGTCCGAAAACGCTATAGCGCGCTATTTAGAACCCTGATTTTCATTAACACGAATCAGATTTTAGGCACATCATCATCAATTGTGGTTGTCTATTGTGGTTGTCTAGTTATATTATATTTGTAAAATTTTGGTATTTTTAAATATCTACATATATAACTAAGAACTAAATAAAAGGCTCTATAGAATACTTCGATTGCTGTGAATTCAATTCATCTATTTGTTCTCAATTTTTAAGGATTAACAAATTAACATCAATGTACGACCAATTTATATACGAATAACTTCACAATGAAAATTGATTGATTGAAATTTTTTGAAGATTTAATATAAGAACAAAAAGTGGCACTCTAAAGACATGACATTTTGTGATGTTATATCTTTAGTTTTACTTCTTACAACAAAAATATTTATTGCTTTATTTATTATGCTACACTGTTGTGTTGGTTCTGTGTTACTTTACTTAATTTTATTTATTGCATTTCAAGTCTTCAATCAACTCGAAATTATTTTGAGACAACATACCATTTTTCTGTGAGAATTGACATTATTTTGCTAAGATTTTTTACCTATTAGACCAAATTTTTTAAGTCCTTTTTGTTCTATCTTTTGACCCATGTTAACAATGTAGATTACGACTCTGACTGAGTTATCGGTGTGAGCTGGAACAGAGCCCGGTAATGTGGATTTATTTTGCATTCTTCAAGATTGACTTTTGAGGCTAGCAAGCTTCATTTTAATAGCTAGGCTATGTGGATTTATTAATTGTATACACAATTTGTTAGTTAGGCTAATTTGGTGCAAAAAACAAACATTACTGAACTAAATTTGTAGCATGTCACAATTTACAAAGGTGCTTGAAACATAATTCATAATAATTTGTATAGAGGAGATTGATTTTTTTAACAAAAATTATGGTCAAGGAAGGATAAGAAGAAAGGAGGGGAAGAGAGTAAATTGGAGGGAGGGGAATATTTTAATTCAAAATAACATTTTTTTAATAATTTTCAGAAAGGTATTTTGTTTGAAAATTTTAAAAAATAGAATAATTAATAAAATTTCACCGAAATATCACACGGTAAAAAACACAACCGATCCAACCGATCAGTTAGGAGATGCAAACAAGACGCCTTCTCTTTCTAATTTTGATTGAGCTGTAGAAGCCGAGTGGGTCCCATCATCCCATGCACGCCACGGTCAAGCCGCGTGATGGTCTTTGTGTCTGTATATGTGTTTAAATGTGAAACGAATCATCTTTTCCCCTGATTTATACCCACTACACCTTGGACTGTAAAGGTTACGTCACAGGAAAGCTCAAACTTGATAACAAAAATCCGAGAAAAAAAAACGAATAAAGGACTGAGAGGAGCTAACCTCAGGAGATATTATATAGCAGGGATCATTACTATTTGAGGAAAAATTAGGGTCAAATTTGTTGAATGCAGGGATCATTACTATTAATAACAAGTCGAGTCTATTGTATTTTTTTAAATGATTATCGATGTTGTTGAATTAGTTGAAGTCAACTTTAATTAATCGTTGAATTGGTGTTTCAGGTGATCCGGGTTTATTTTTTATTAATTAATGGGACAGGTTTGTTTAGGGCTGTTCATCGGTTCGGTTCGGTTCAAATCAAAGTTATAATTCGGTTTCAAAAATAGAACCGAAATATATTAATTTTTAGAATTCGGTTCAAATAAAAATATATATTTTTATTTATTTAAAACAATTGATTTATAATAAACCGGGGTATTAAGAAATAAACTGAAATATTTAGAAATAAACCGAAGTATTTAAAATAATTGATTAAGAAATAAATCATAGCATTAAGAAATAAACCGGGGCAGTCTAGACCAAATTCATAATATATAAAAGTTCGGTCGGTTCGGTTATTTCGGTTTTGAAACTTTTCAAATCGAACTGAAATTATAATTCGATTTTACAAAGTAAACCGAACTGAATCAAACCAAACCATTAAACTGAAAAAAATGATCCATTTAGTCCAAACTAATTCGGTTCGGTTCAAAACCGACTAAACCGGAACAGGTGTGTTGGATCGTCAGTGGCATTGTTGCAGCAGAAAGCATGAAGAATCAAAATTATTAAGTACTTTACATGAAAGAAACAAGAGCCAGAAAAGCATCCAAAAAAGGTCTTCGCTTTTAACTGAAAAGATCGATGGTTTGTATAGTTATACTTGTACGGTCATACCTGTTCTTCTTCCGAAGAAATTCAAATTTGTGCAATTTTGCGGTAATAACTGGTAATTTTAGACTTGCAAAATACATTCGGTATGTAAACATAAGCTTTAAAATTATTATATTTAATTGTACTTTAGACTTGTAATTAAGTATGTATATTTCTTTTCTTAATTTTGAGTTTACGGGGCTAATTGACACGCTATTATTCCCTACCTTCATAGATTAGAATAGAAGGTGCTTTTGTGTCACTGTAATTTCAAAAAAAAAAAAAAAAACTAAAAATATACTTGTTATACAAAAATAATGGGGGATTTCATTTATACCCCTAAAAAACAAGCAAATTACTTATTTATTCTCTAAAATTCTTAATATCATATTTACCCTCTAAATTAAAAACTCACAAATTTATCAATTTTATTGTCTTTTCTATTAAAACTCATTTGAAATTTATGAATATCTTTTTCATCCTTAATTAAAAATATTAAAAACTAGTAGCATGTTTCATAAAAATGACAGTCTTCAAATTGGCCGATTTTGAAGGTAAATGAGTCATTTGTTTACTTTTGACACTTACACAATCAAATGGCACCGTGTAAGCATCGGAAGTAGAGAAATGACCAATTTGTCCTCATAAATCTTCCAATTAGAAGATGGCATTTTTCTAAAACATGCTACATTTTTCTAATAGTAAAATGAGTACTTCATAAATTTAAAATGAGTTTTAATAGAAAAGACATTGAAATGGATAAATTTGTAAGTTTTAGAAGTTTGGAAGGGTAAATATAACAGAAAAGAAAATGAGAAGTTGATTTGAAATGATTCTTTCTTATTGATTCAGATGTTTACATCGGTGTGTATTTATAGCCTTCTATACATGTAACTATAATCGACTAACTATGGTAAAATGTAACTTGACTATGGTAAAGAGATTGTTATAACAGAAAAGATGCTTCTAGGTCTTGGAATCATCAGCAGTTGTGCTTGCACTGGATACCTCCATTACTTCGCTAATACCACCCCTCTGTCACCTGAAGCTTGGTGAGGAAAAACTGAAAACGATTAGTAGGCAGAGGTTTGGTCATAGAGTCGCCCAGCTGATCCTGTGAGCACAAAAACTGAACTAAGAGCTCTTTAGCAACAATCTTCTCTCGCACAAAGTGGAAGTCAATTTCGACATGTTTGGTGTGCGAGTGAAACATTGGGTTGGAAGCAAGAAAGGTTGCGCAAATATTGTCGCATCACAGTGTAGGAGGAGCAGCTAAAGGCACACGTAATTCGGTTAGAAGATATTAAAGCCAAAGTAACTCCGCACAAGTTAGGGCAAGACTCCTGTACTCAGCCTCAGTGCTTGAACGTGACACTGTAGGCTGTTTCTTAGCACTCCAAGAGACCAAGTTGTTGCCGAACGGCAGTCAACAATCGAACCAGCCCAATCGGCGTCACTGTATGCATCAATAGTCAGAGAGCGAGATGACTGAAATGACAAACCATGAGAAAGAGTACCTCGAAGATAGCGAAGAATGCGCTTGGTAGCTGCCTAATGAGCAATGGTCGGTTGGTGCATGAATTTAGATACTTTATTGATAGCGAAAGAAATGTCTGGTATCGTAATAGTAGCATAATGTAATGCATCGACTACACTGCGATACAAATGAGGGTCTATGAAGAAATGGCTGTCCAATTTAGAAAGATGAGGAGAAGTAGCCATGGTAGTGTTTAATGGCTTGCAAGATTACATGTTAGAGCGAGTAAGAAGATCAGAGATGTACTTTTTCTGAGAGAGATGCAGTCCAGTAGAGGTTATAGATACTTGTACCCCCAAAAAATAATGCAAAGGATCCAAATTTTTTATGGCAAAGCGCTGCTGAAGAAAGCTAAGACAGGAAGTTAGAAAATCTGAATTACTGCCAGTAAGAAGAATATCATCAACATACACTAAGAGAATTATGGTTTGGCCTTGAGAGTGATGCACAAATAGCGAAGGATCATAGCTCAAAGCGAGAAAGCCGAACTCAATCATGGCTGATTGCAATTTGTGAAACCAAGCTCTCGAGGACTGTTTCAGTCCAAATAGTGATTTGGAGAGTAAGCACACGTGATTAGGTCGAGAAGAATCGACAAATCCAGGAGGTTGGCCTATATACACTGTCTCAGAAAGATCACCGTGCAAGAATGCATTTTGTACATCCAATTGGTGAATCAGCCATTGAAAAGAGACAGCAAGTGAGAGAATTACCCTGATAGAAGTTGACCGAACCACAGGACTGAAGGTATCGAGAAAGTCCACGCCTTCAATTTAATGGAATCCCTTCACAACAAGGCGAGCTTTATGACGCTCGATGGAACCATATGATCGGCACTTCAATTTGAATACCCATTTACACCCGATAATGTGCTGATAAATGGGAGGTTCGACAATTGTCCAGGTGTTATTTCTGGCCAATGCATCAATTTCAATAGCCATGGCTTGCTGCCATTAAGGAACTGAGTTTGCTGCAAAGAAAGAGGTAGGCTCGGAATCCAATGATGCCAGGTAGGCAACATGATCAGGAAATTGACGGAGCCATCTGGTCTGATCTTTGGTGCAAGTCACCATAGGATGAGTAGAGGTAGTCGGCTGCGCATGTGAAGGAGAAGGGGTTGGTATGTCAGGAGTAAGAGGAGGGGAAAAAGATAGTGGTTCGGGTCTGGGAGAGGAGTTATTAGGTTGAGGCGGATCGGATCTGGGAGATGAGGTATTAAGTTGAGGCAGATCGGGTTTGTAAGTAGTAATGAAAAGGGTTTGGCCTGTTGGAAGAAGTGGGCCGAGAGGAGAAGTAGAGGAAGTGGGCTGAAAAGAGGGAGTAGGTTTGGTGGGATAAGAGGAAATGAAATTGGGCTGTGCATTATTTCTATTTGCAGTAGAAAAAGAGAGAGGTCCAGCAAAAAGTGAAGGAAGCCCAACAGGAGAAGCATTTGCTTCTGTGGAGGCAGAAAGCTGGGAAGCTGGTGTCGGCACCAAGTTAGAGTCAGAGAGCTGTTGAAATGAGAAACTTTTCTCATCAAAAATAACATTTCTAGAAATAAAAATCTTGTTAGATGGTAAATGTAAACAACGATAACCCTTATGAGAAGTGGCATATCCAATGAAGACACACGGTAAGGTCCGGGGTTGAAGTTTATGTTCATTATAGGGACAAGTTAGAGGAAAACATAAATACCCAAGAACCCGAAGAAACGTGTAGTTGGGGGAAGCTTGAAAAAGAGAGGTGTATGACACAATAGCATTGTGAGAAGGGAGATGATTTATTGTAAAAATAATACTTGAGAAAATATCATCCCAATAAATCGTAGGGATAAAAGCATGGTTCATCGAGGAAATTGCAAGCTCGACAATGTGTCGATGCTTACATTTGGATACCCCATTCTATTGTGGGGTATAAGGACATGTTGTTTGGGGAACTAGATGAGGAAAGCGAGTGAGAATGGATTTATGTTCGCTATCATCGTCGATACACAAAGTTTTAATGGTGGTAGACAAGAGGTTCTTAACTTGTGCTTTAAATCGAGTAAAAATAGATAGAACTTCGCATTTGGTAGCCATGAAATAAATCCAAGTAAATTTGGTAAAATCATCAACAAATACAATATAATGGCGATAGCCATTCCATGAAGTAACCGGAGAAGGACCGCAAACATCCGAATAAACTAACTCCAAAGGAGATGTACTAGTAGAAGAAGAGTTAAGAAAGGGTAATTGATGTGCCTTAGCCATACATCATGAATGACAAAGAGGTAATTTATTTGACAAATAAGGTAATTGTTTTGAGTTTAAAAGATGTAAAGTAGTAGCATGATTGGTATGGTAGAACCTAGCATGCCACACATTAGCAGGAACACAGATGCCAACCAAAGCAAGAGCAGGAGATGTAGATGGCAAAGGAAGATAGAAGAGTCCTTTATTACATGGAACCCGTAGAAGGGTAGCCAAAGTGCGGAGGTCCTTTATAATGCACAAAGAAGATGAGAACTCCATTAGTAAGTGGAGATTATCCAAGATAAGTCTAGACAAACTTAATAAATTCTTTGTAAATTTTGGAACATGAATAATATCTTTCAACAGAACCAAAGTAGAAGAGAGAAAGATAGATGATGAACCAATATTTTGTATCTCTAGATCGGCACCATTACCGATCTGTAGAACATCAGCTCCATCATAGTTGTAAAAGGATGACAAGTTATTTATATCATTTGTAACATGATTAGTAGCACCCAAGTCAAGAATCTACTCAGATGTAGACCCGACAACATGAGAGGGCTGAGCAATGTAAGCTTGAGGTGTAGAGACAGAGTCGGACGGGATGGGATGAGGATAGGCCGGATTTGGGTCATACCGGTACCAACAAAATCAGGCTACATGACCAATTTTGGTACAGACCTGACAAGTCGGTTTAGTACTGGTAGCTTGTTGAGGCCGAGACCCTCTAGGTTGGTTCGGTCTAGGCCCTCTAGGCTGAGGCTGACCGGGTACAATAGGATAGGTCGACCTAGGACCTGGAGTCGGTAAGATAGCCCTGGTTTGGTCAAAGTAAGGCCGATTCTGGTTCTACTTGTTGTTACCGGGTTGTGGATACCGGGCATAAAGAGCCGAGGGATTAGAAAGCTGAGAAGGAGATACCTGAGGGAGCATATTCTGATTGAGAAGAAGATTCTTGTGATTGAACAACATACTTTGAAACTCAGCAAAAGAGATCAAATCATTGCGAGTAGTAATTACCACTATGAAGGAGTTGAGGTCGAGTCCAAGCCCATTTAAGGTTGCCATCACGGGTTCTTCATCTGAAACAGGGGAGCTGATAAAGGACAGTTCATCGGAGATCTTCCTCATCCGATTAAGGTATTATTTGCAGGAAGATGCTTCCTTCGTAGCTGTTTATAGCTGACGATTCAGATCTGAGAGTCATGCTCGAGATAAGGCTGAAAACGTCTGTTGAATGGCTGACCATAGCTCAAATGTTGAGCCGCATGACACTATCTGACCTTGTAAAGTATCTGTCAGTGAGGATCGAAGCCATCCCAATATGAACTGGTCTTGGCAATTCCAATGCTCTCGATCAGTAGCCGTAGCAGCTGTCGGAGGTGATGGAGATGAGATGTGCTTGGTGAGGTTATACCCATTGATGAGAGGTAGAACCTGCGCCTTCCAGGTGAGGTAATTGATTTTAGTTAGTTTGGGAGAGATAGAGTTGTTGAGATACACAATTGGATCTATTGTAGCTGGAGAAGGAGGAGGAAGAGGTGGAATTTCGGTACTAGCCATTGAGGCTCTGATACCATAACAGAAAAGGGAAGAAGAAGTTGATTTGAAATAATTCTTTCTTATTGATTCAGATGTTTACATCGGTGTGTATTTATAGCCTTCTATACATGTAACTATAATCGACTAACTATGGTAAAATATAATTTGACTATGGTAAATAGATTGTTATAACAGAAAGGATGCTTCTAGGTCTTGGAACCATCAGCAGTTGCTTGCACTGGATACCTCTATTATTTCGCTAATAAAATATGATATTATGAATTTAGAGAGGTAAATACGTAAATTCCAAGTTTTTGAGGGATATACATGAAGTTTCTCTAAAAATAATTATCAAATAATCAGAGGCGGAACTAAAAAAGTTAAATAGGAGGTTAAAATTTGAATGCATAGTTAGTGATTGAACTCTCAATTTTTCACAATAATAAATTATAACTCTAACCACTAGACTACGCATTTGATAACTTCTAAGGATGACTGAACTATCTAACACTTAAAAAAAATCAATTAAAATTTTAATATATAATTTAAAATTTTGAAATCATTGAATTTTTTTAGCGCCTTTGAACTATACATTGATTCGCCACAGCAGATATGTTCATTCTAAAAACACAGTACAATTTAAATAGTAATTTTTTATTAATAAAAAGGAATATTCAAATTCATTTATCGAAATGTCACGCAAACCAATGCTTTGCATTAATGGCAGAACTGAATTTTCCTTCGCTCGAGTTAGAACTTAAAATTCTACAGTAAATGTCAGCTTATGGTAAAAATCATGATCTTTCCGTAGTACATAAACGAAACTGCACAAGAACATCATGTTGACCATTATATCAATATTTTTCTACTTGCACTACCAACTTTCGAATATTCTCAGGTTAGCATCCACCGACCTCCACGCATCCTGTACTCGCATTTTCTTAAAATAATGCTTAAATATTTGTGATTTACAAATTAATTAATTACCTCATAATCATATCCTGTCATCCAAGACTCTGAGTAATTAAATTAGCATGCATTTTATCTGGCATTGAGATTATATATTTCAAATATACATGAGAGAAAAAAGAAGTCGATCTAGCAATAGGGGTGTAAACGGAGCAGATTCAGAGCGGATAATGCTAATACTATATTAGTATCCGTTTTTCAATGAGCGGATACGGATATGACTAATAAACGGATATCAAAATTGAAAATTATATCCGCCTTAAATGGATACGGATACGAAACGGATAATCAACGGGTACGGATTCGAATACATATACAAAACGAATAATTGTTGGATAATTGAGTTATCCGGTTTAAGATACAAAAAATGACTTGTTGTTGTCTTGAAATAATGACTAAAACTAATTTAGCAAAGACTAAAAATATACTACATTCACGGATTAAAGTTTTGAATGAAAAATAATGAAGAATGAAGAAATGAAAGTAAAAAAGAAAGAAAATTGCGTTATTGTAGCATCATCACCAGCAAAAAAAAAAAAGATTAAATTGAAAACCATATTATCATTTATACCACAACCAAGACTGAAATGAATTTGGGATAATATATAACAACTTCTATCCGGAGCAGTAAAATTCAAACTAGTTGGGAGTAATTTCGGATCCGGATAATTGCAGATACAGATAGGGATATTCACATTCATGAAATTATCCGTATCCGTATCTGTCATGTTTTCACCATATGCAAAAAAAAAATCCGTATTTGTATCCATAATTATCTATATCCATTTAATCCAGATACGAATAATCTCTTGATACGGAGCGAATATAGAGCGAATTATCTGTACCCGTTTACAACCCTATCTAGCATTCATTTGTTTTATTTAAATTCTAACAATGTACAATTCTTGATACCATTACACATAACAGTGAGTCAGTAACTGCAAATTAATTTCACTAAAATGGCTGAAATTGACAATCATCTAGTGTCATCAGATCTTGCAATCCATCCCATATCTCTGTCACCTCCTTATCCCACAGCCCCTGTGGACCCAACTCGTCAGTTGACACCGGCGAGGTCGACTCATCCTCAGCTGGCATCTGCTCTGGAAATGGAAAGTTGAGCTTCGCACGCGGCCCACGAAACTCAATCGCTGCACGGTCGTATGCTCGTGCCGCTTCCTCAGCAGTTTCGAATGTACCGAGCCATTTGCGTACCGCTCGGTGCGGGTCCCGTATCTCAGCAGCCCATTTACCCCATGGCCTCTGTCTGACACCTCTGTACTTGTTCTTGTTATTTTTTCTCTTTACTTTCTTCCCATTGTCACTGTTTGATGCCTGAGTTGTTGTCTCAGTTCCAGTTGTACCAGTAAAGAAGTTACAACCGAGGCAACCGGCAATGCCGCAAGATGGACATGTTTGGGTAAAATTGGGAAGCTCAGTTGGTACAGTAGTGTTGCCGAGAACTACTTGCGTGAGAGTATGAACTATGATCATGTTCTCTTGCTCCTTGGTTATTGATCTACCATTGGAGATTGATGGTGCGAATTGAAACTTGGGTTGCATGAAATGGGGTTCTTGTCTTGCTACCATGGTGAATTTCAATGGAAGCTGGTGGATTTGCATGGATAGGAGGAGACATGGCGTAGTATATATACTAGGGCACAAAAACAGACACGGGTTGTACACTTTTCGGATAAAATTAAGGTATTTCAGCACGAGATTTGGTTTAATTTGTAATTTAATTTGGTCCGGATTGAACACGTTTTGCGCGTGCTGAAATAAATTATAAACGATGTTAGAAAAGGGAGAACAGAGAACTTGTGCACACCAGTTTGTTATTAGCTGGAGATCTCTGATGCGGTGAGCCGGTGATTCCTCTGATTGATGCCGACTTCTTCTGATATTGAAAATTAAAAGGAACCCTCCAGATTATCTGTGGCTAAATTAATAAGTTAAATCGTGTCCCTAATGTCTGTGGTTTCTGTTTCGAATTAAATTTTCTACTCCCACAAAATTTGATGTTAATTTATATTTTCACGATTTTCAAAGGAAAGGTAAAGTGTAACATTTTTGGGTTGTTTAATATTACATCATGAAATAAATTTTTATCAGAAATTTCAACACAAATTAACTATTGAAAGAAACTTGTTATCCAGAACAACCATGCATTATTGACTGGGTAGTAAAAAGAATGAAAAAAATCAGAAGACAGACGTCAGACGATCGTCACACAGATCTGATAGATCTGTAGAGCCACAGAAAATCCGGATTTTGTTTCGGTGGATGTACTTTGGGCCAAGTGGGCTTTTTCTTTTCTTTTCTTTTCCTCTCATAGAAAATGGAGATTGTGACTTGTCTATAATTTTTTTCTTTGTTTTATTTTGAAGTCAAGTGGAGCGCTGCTGAGCAGGTTGTTTACTAATTTGCTTGTAAAAAATGAGATAGGAGTAGGTGCGATGCCCATTGGACGTACTTTTAGGTTCGATGGGCTCTCCCACCGTACGATCAGCATTAAGATAAGTGCGCACGGAAATTGATAAAAACTCGCACGGATTTTAATACGAAGTGCACCAATCTTGATGTAATTGGATGGTCACAATACCCATCGAATCAAAGTAGGTTCAATGGACATCGTACCTACTCCGGCCTAGTAAAAAATAGTAAGATTTTATTGTCCCTGCTGGTAGGACCTAGTAAGTCCAACCAACCTTGCCTGTTTTAACGGGAAATAAATCTGCTACGATCCTAAAAGGAATTGTAGGTCCTACGATTCCAAATCCAATCTTTTATTTATTTTGAGATTCGTGCATAAAAACAATTTTTATAGAGATTCGTAATACTTAAAAAAATGAAAGGTAGGATTTGAAATTGTAGGACCCTACAATCCCTTAGGATCGTAGCAGATTTATTTCCGTTTTAACGAGAAGCAAATCTGAGAGGATAATGTGGGGACCGCTAGTAAGAGAGGTAATAAGTCGGCATTGACCCTATTACAACAAATCATTATTATACAAATGTTCAAAGATGAGGATCAAGTAGCCCTGTAACCCCTGTTGTATTAGAAATAACTCAAAATCAGATCCTAAAAGTTCGTGCGCACAAGTTATATGGGTTAAGTTGTATTATAATGGGTCTTACTGTCAATCACTTGGAGCAAAATTGCTGTGATTCACCAACTATTTAAATAATGACATCTATCATCTATCATCTATCATCATCATCATCATCATCATCATCAGCACTACTAATATCACGTTGAATTTTTTGGCATCCAAACACCAATATGTCCAGAGAGGATCTGAGCCGCCGCCATTTTTATTAATATCCTTAAAAAAAAGAAAATTTTAAAAATGCCCACGTATTTAACTTCTTTTGAAAAATGCCCCGACCGCTGGGCCTACGGGCGGCCCATTCCCATAGCAGAGCCCCCCCTAGGCGGTCCTCCTATTTTTTTTAGAGATCATAATATTTTTGATTAAAATAATTTTGTGAATAATTTTTTTTTTGTTTAGAGTGTATGCCAAAAAAAATTGATGTCGTAACTCTTTATAACTTTGATTTGATTTGTCAATTGGATATCACAAGTCTAAAGATAACATTAATTAAGGACTTGGCCATTTGTGCGAAATGCGTTGATAGCTTATTTAATTAGATGAACTTTATTTTGTGAATAATTTTTATTTTGACCTATGTATGAAGTTTATTTGTATGTGTTGACAAGTCACAGTTTCATTCTGAGTCCAACTTTGCACCTCTGTTTAACATAGCAAAATATCTCTAAAAATTATGAAAATTGACTGAAAATAGAACACGACTGAAACTTTTCGTACAAAATCTCCAAACAGATCAAGAGATATCGGCTCTCAAAAATTGACCGAACTGATAAAGGAGTGCATATTGTAGCAACTTTGCAGGTGTGGTTAACATAGCAAAATATTTTCTAAAATCATGAAAAATTGACTGGCATGTATTCTTGACATCATAGAACACGACTGCAAAGTTTCATACAAAATCTCCACACAAAAACTTAAAATGAATTTTTGAGGCACTAAACGACGTGTTTTTGAAATTCTGACGCTCCGAATGCCTCTCACATTGCCTGGGGGATTCTCCTAGGCAAAATTTGGATCCGTCTTGTTTTCACCTTTCCGAAAAGTGGTCATACGCGCAATTCTGACTTTCCTAGCCAAAGTTATGGATGTTTAAAGTTTTTTCGAAAGCTGAACTTTGGAAATTCATAACTAATTGTAGAAAAATTCAAATAAATTAAAATTTGTGTCAATTCTGTGTATTTCTGTATGCTCTACATGCTGATATAATCACTTTTATAGTTTGGTCCCTGTACCAAGTTCAGACTTGTTGTATCACTTTTGATGTTTTTAGTGCATTGCAATATACCAGTGGCCTTTGCCTAGTGCTTGGCTGCTGAGTTTGGAGTTGGTACCATACCAGAGGTCAGTCTAGGGTGCTTTGTGCATGAACAGAGATCTACTTTGAGGTTTGTACATATTTTAGTAGCTCTAAACTACTGTTTTAGTACCAGAAATAAAGAGAAGAAGATCAACAAGTTGTCAGAGCTTGAAATTTTTTGAATCAATGCCAAGTCTTTAATTAGTGTTATCTTTAAACTTGTAATATCTAACTGACAAACCAAATCAAAGTTATAAAGAGTTACAACATCACTTCATAAATATATTAAATGTCTTATTTTTTGACATACACTCTAAACAAGAAAAAAAAATATTCACAAAATTATTAAGATCTCTAAAAAAAAAAAAAAAGGAGGACCGCTCGACCCTCAGGCGGTCTGCTATGGAAATGGGCCGCCCGTGGGCCCAGCGGTCGGGGTATTTTTCAAAAGAAGTTGAATGCGGGGGCATTTTTTATTTTTTTTAAGGGTATTAATAAAAATGGCCGTCTGAGCCATTCATTGAGTAAATCTCAGCCACTCATCAAAAATACATCTCAATCTCAACCATTAGTTACAAATTTCAATATAATTTATTTGTTTCATGTTGTCAACCGTGTAAAAATCTAAATTAAGTTCAAAAATTACTCGGCACAAGAAAAACTATATCATGCTGTACAAACCTCTGCTCTTTCTCTTCTATGTTTGCGTGCGCATAACGCGCTTTTGTCGTCGTTTCTTCCTAATGTCACCGACTCTGTCTCTCTTCTCCTTCACGATTTGTTTCTCTCTCGAAACCCTAATAACCCTCTCTCCATAAAACCCTTCGGTCATCTCTCTCCCTCCCTCTTCGCCGCCTATCTCACCTCTCCGTGCTCCGCCTCTACTCGGTCGCCTCTACCACCTCCCTCTGTAGCTCCCTAAATTAGGTTTCTTCGGCTCCGCGACTCTTAGCTTGCCGTTGACCACGGTTTTTGTTCTCTTTAGGCCAAATAATTACTTAGTCATTTAGAGTTTTAGAGAGTGTGCTTGTCAACGAAGTAAATTTGCACCGTGGAATTTTCAAAATTAGGAGAAATACAATTATAATGGGTTGAGAATGTAATCTTTACAATAGGGTTCCTATTTTCCTTTTTCTTCAACTTATGTAATTTTTCTTGTTTTTTCTGTTATTTTCTCAAAACTGGGTTTCTACTCGGAAACTAGAGAATTTGTAACCGATAAGGTACTTGAGAGTTGCTTTTTTTTGCTATTTAATTTCAAAGGGAGTAAATTAGCAAGTTATTTATTCAAAACTTATATATACTGGATAGAACTGGCGTCAAGGAAGACCCAACGAGAAGAACTCTTGTCGGGAATTCTAAAAATTAATTTATATGGATGGGATCAATAACATGTGAACTTTATACCTGTCCAACATCGAGTTTTTATATAGTCCATAGATGCGATGAGGGTGTATTCCGCAAGAGTCAGCGTACACGTGTGATATGTATTTACAATTAATTATCTCCACAAATAATATATATATTAACTAATGTATTTATAATTAATTAGCTCCACAAATAATATATTATCAAGTTTTAAAATTATCGTTTGCTCTTATTATTAACTAACACATAATAAAAAAATTAAATAAAAATAATCACATTTAAAAAAAAAAATTAAAATAATATTTCATTGTAACGTATGAGTACTTAACTAGTAAATAAAAATAAGTCTAAACACATGTGTCATCAGTTCCATGCGCACAGATCAGGTAAATTATATGCTTCACGCGTTATTGAAGCATAGAGGAAAATTCAAAATGGAAAAAGAAAATTGCACTCAGGCTCTTGGCTTTATGGAATCACAAAGACAACTGTGCTCTTTTGACTTGGTCTAATTATTTGGAGGGTTCTTTTTCTTAGGTAAGGAATTAGTAATTTATTTTGTAAGAAACATAATTTATAATTTATAATATTTCTTTTGCTAATACTTATTAGCAAGTCCAAGTTAAACTGGTGTAAACAACGAATCAGACTTTTAAGTTATAGAAGTCAAAGTTAATCGTATAATATTTTTATACCGAAAATAAAATCAATTTTATATATTCATATCATTTAATATAAATTATATAAAAATTATACATAAATAAAAATCAATTGATCCACATTTATTCTATATATATCCAAACCCTAGAAGCATGGATAACATGTCTGTGCAAAATGCAAGTCATGCATTTTTGATATGGATTATAATATAGTTCATACTTTATTCACACTTATTAATGCACTATTGACATTTTACAAAAAAAATTGGTTGGTGTACTTTAATTGCTTAATTCACACTTTCAATATATCGTTGTAGTATTATTATTGTGAAACGCTTCAAAACTTTTAGTTTGTGAAAAGTTGAATTTCAAAATTTTGGTGATTAAATAATAAACCATGTAAAAATTTATACCATGTCTTATAATTTCTTTCCTTGCAATTGGTGATTAAAATTTAATTTAAAATTGAACTTCTTAAAGTAGATAAAAAATTATTATTCTCTTAAATGATAAATAATAAACAATTAGTAAATCCGGACCGTTCTTTTAACCTGGCACGATTTTTAAAGGAAGCCCCTACCGTCTAAATAGATATCAAATTGAATTTGATCTAAATAAGAAAATCTGAACTATAAAATTGTAATTGTGGATTCCACCGAGCTGCACTACAAGCTAGGGATGACATAGCAATGTTCTTTGCTTTAGTGAGAAGATTCTTCTAATTCTTTTTTGTGGTGTCTCCAACCTGATCAATCCCAATCCCATAGCTTTACTCAGTTAGAATTATGGATGGCAAAAAAGCCCGTTCAGCCCGGTGGCCCGATCATACCAGCTTGGCCTGTCTATTATCTAATCGGTTCGATACTGTAATGGGCCAGATAAGGTCAGACTTAGAAACAGATCAAGCCAGGTATGGAATTTTATTGAAACTCAAAGGCTGCCTGATGGACTTATCTGTTATGTGAATTCTGAAAATTTAATCCAAGTCCAAAGGCCATCTGCGCCAAACTTTCAAAAATTAGGAATTTTAATTTGACATCCCCTCTGTGACTTTCGAGAATGTTCTCTTCTCTGTGATTTTCGAAAATTAGGTTTAGGATCCCCTCTCTTCTCTATGATGGCTCTCTCCTCATTTCGCCTCCATAGATGGAGAGATTTGTGCCTTCCTCCGAGACTCTGACTTTCGAACACCAAAAACCATCGATCTGTGCCTTTCTCCACCTTTCTCCGACAAGCTTCACCACTGATATGTAGAGATGTTTTTGAAGGAACTATTGGTTTCATGCAATAACAAATTTCAAAAATTTAATTCGAAAGAAACCTACATAGATCTACTTATTTGACTAATTATGAACCTTATTTAGCGATTTAACTTGTTCAAACTTTATACCTCAAATCTTGGTCTCTAAACCAAGAAGTAGGGACTTGAGATGTAGGGTTGTTACCTCCAAAGTAGAAAGCTTCCACAAGTATCCACCCGAGATTAAACAAAACCCTTGTTTTTCTCTTGCTAGAGATACTAAACCAAGGATCAACCTTAATCTTAGTTTCTACCATTTAATTAACTATTAATTTAGTGTAGAAATATTGTACTCAACACATGAGCAAAATGGTGGATGAAAATTGTTGCATCTCTCAAATCTCCTCTTATTCTTTTGTAACCTCCAAGAGAGCAAGAGAGCAAGAGAGAGAGAGAGAGAGAGAGAGAAAGATGTGAATAAAAAGTTAGAATTTGAGAAGAGAAAATGGTAGTATTTATAATGCTTTTCTAGGGTTTGCTTTAATCATCTTAACCACAATGAATGGCTAGGATGAAGCATGAGCATAAAGCAACATCATAAAGTTACTTCTGTCATTCAATGAACACTCCATTAGATGTTTTTCTCTTCCAACTTTATTCCCAAATCTACATCAAATGGACTCTTCCATTTAATGTTAAAATCATAAATTCAAATGGGCTTGGGCCCTTTCTCACTTTGCAAATTCGTTTTTGCCATTTATGCCAATTTTCGGCCCACTCGACAATTATTATAGTTAATTGTCTTTGCTCAATTCTTGTTGAAAAATAAATTTATATATCATGTCCTACATGTAATAAATATATTTTAAGATCAAGGTGGTCATCTTCATGACACTTTTATTTGTTTCGCTTTCTCTCTTGGGTGTGACCTCGTAGAATCTATATCGTGTTGACAATAAAATAAAAACTCAATTTTAATTCTATAAATTATAAGAGGCATTTAGCAATATGCATTATAATTACTCAACTGATAAATATAATATGAACCAATCAATATCACGATCCTAAAGCAATATTTAATTGCTTGTGTCAATTCACGTGTCATATGATATCATGAATAAATTCAAGGCAGTAGAGTGTCATCCTTGCAAATATATTCTTTTATTGATTCCAAGTAATTAGTAAATAATGATTAACTACTTGATCATAATTGCATGCATACTTTATTACTCCTTCAAGGGGCCCACATATATCATCACTCATTTATAAAATATGAGGTACACTGGTATTCTTGATAAATATATTTTCCTCCGCACAAGAAATATATATTAAGATATTATCTGTATAGCTACCAGTTACGGTTAGCGTTGGACAATACCTACAGACACATAAATCTCATGTAGAAAAAATAGTCATCTCATACCAAAGAATTCAAGACACAAATGAAATATTAATGACATTAACACAATCCATATTATGTTTTATTTTGGGTTATGTCCAATTTCCTGATCTCCATCAGGTATTTATATGATTAAACTGGAACTCATTACCATATGATTCGCAGAACATGATCATCATTTAAACTACATACTTATCTTGTACTGGTAAATAGTGTTCCTTTTTAATTACCAAGATTAGGGACATTTAGAGTGTTTGTTACTTAATTATTATAGAGTTTCACAGTTCAGGTCCTCAACTTGAACAATTCATAATGTAATTAAATACTCAAGGAACAAATGATTCTTTAATTTGATGAACAAAATATAGAATACAACTATAAATAATTAGCTTCTAGATCATAACACTAACAGTTTTGCCCATAATTTTGCCAATCTGCGCCTTTCTCCGATCTACGTCTTTCTCCTCTATTCTCGATAAGGATTTGTTTGCTATACTGATAAAAGTTTCTGCTTGCTAGGTGGTAATGATAAGCATAAATTATATACACATTTGATCTAGATTTTATCATAAAATAACACCCAATATTATGTATTTTGAATTTAAAGTGAATAGAATACACCTAGAATCAAGCTACTGCGGTTGTTTGGCTTTAATTTGCAGGAAAATATGAAAATTGAAGAAAATACCCCTCAGTGCGAACGCACTCTTATCCAGTGCGGGTCAGCCACCCGCACTTAGCACTTGGACATATTTTTAGCATCTTAGCACAACCAGTGCGGGTCAGCGTCCGCACTCATCAGCCAGTGCGGGTCATCCATCCGCACTCAATACTTAAGCCGATTTCAGAAATTTCAGAACAACACAGGGAATTCTCCAGTGCTGGTCAGTCACCCGCACTCACCATCAGTGCGAATGCACTGAACCCGCAGATAGCCATAATTACATATTTTCAACACGGTTTCTATTTTTAGCGAGCCAAATACGTGTTTTGTATGTAGAATATCATCATGGATTCTAACATGATATTCCCCATTCAACTTGGAGAGCCTTTAATCATTTTGGCATTTTTCCAAGCATTTAAAATCATTGCCAATTTTCCATTTATTTAATTAGCAACATTTTAGGGTACAACACTATTATCCTAAGGGGATTGTAGGGTCCTATTATCCCAAATCCAATCTTTCATTTGTTTTGAGATTCGTGCATAAAAAATAACTTTTATAGAGATTTGTACAATCCAAAAAAAATGAAAGGTTGGATTTAGAATAACAGGACCCTACAATCCACCCAAGGATTGTAGCAGATTTATTTTTCCACACAAAATACAAATAGTCAGATAAGCTAGTTATGCATCAACTAACCTAAAGAAGTGCATTATCACTTAAGCACAGCCAAAACAAAATATAAACAGCTAGATAATTAAGCTAGCTATGCATCAATTAACCTAAAGAAGTGCATCATCACTTCCATAAAGTACAGCCAAAACAAAACATGAACAGACAATATCACATCAAAATACTAAAATCTAAATAAGGTAAATATAGAGTCTAGCCTGTGATTGGTACAAAACAAGTTGAGTATCCTCAGCGTCCCAAATGTGCAGTGCAATGGCTTCAATGTACATCATAGTGCATTAGTAAATAAAATTAAAGTTTTTGGTGTAGCGAATTGTACCTTTATGACATGGGACTTGCGAGCCTTATCGTATGTGGTAATTTTGAAACTTTGTCAACCTCTTGTCAGTCGGTGTTTCACTTTCTCCTTTTGTATCGTCCTCGACGCTGGAGATTGAGGTGGTGATGACATGGCTGCAGGCCAAAAGGTTCAAATATCAAAATAAGTTCTTCTTAGTCTAGAAAAACACTACAATCTGTTGTAACCTCACATCAAAAACCTAGAAAACAGTAAATGAGAGAGAAAATCCCCACAATATACAAAAAAACAGTAAGTGAGAGGGAGAATCCCTAAAAATCTCACACAAAAATATACAAAAACCAACAAAATACTACGAAGATATATATATATATATACAGAGAGTGAGACAGAGCGATCACCTTAACTTCGGTCACAGAGTCAATGAAGGGTGGCCGCCTAGTGTGAGTGAGATGAAAAACCTAGATTTAAAGACCTTTTGAGTTCTCGCTGCGGGAGGAGAGAGACATTAATTTGTTAATTTGGAGTGATATATCAATCAATTTTGGAAAGTTGAAGCGATACCTAGGGTATTGATCAATTTTAAAAATCATTTGTCATCGGCTCCGTATCCTAACCATTTGCTTATACGCTTAATACCATTGGCTCTTAATCCTAACCGTTGGCGTATATACTAATTCCATCGGTGCAATACGATGGTGTATTTTAAAATCTTGGGAGACTCACCTTCTGCGTGAAAATGTTTCACTGTGGATTGGGCTATAATATGGCAAACTTTCAATTTAGGGTTGGACCATCCGATTCAAAATGGTGCATGTCAATATTCATGCTCCTTCAAATATGTTGGTTAGATTTAATTATATAATTAGCGTTACTTTAGAAAAATAGTGAAGTTTAAAATCAAAAGTTTGGCGCTGGAGGAAAATTTGGGCTAAACCCTAAATCCTAAATGCTAAACCCTAATTAAGAGGCTCGGTTAAAATTTAAATCGATATGATTAATTTAAATTACTATAATTTAAACATGTTAAAATTTAAATGATTTTCCAAGTTATTATAATTGTAACTTAATTGATTTTCGAAGTACGTAGTAACAGTTAATCTAAGCTGTACATGCATGATCTCTATATTTAGAGTATAATTAAAGAGACAATTATATTTTAATATATTTTTAATAAAGGGATAATTATATTTTTAATACATTTGATTGAAACAATATGTACTTAATTACAACATCGATTGCAACTTGATTTTGGAAGTACTAACAGTCAATCCAAGTTGTACGTTAATTGAACATGATATGTGAAAATATGAAACTAATTTTTTCCTGTGCAAAATTTAAATTATGATTGCTCTTAGTGTTTTCAGCTATTAAAGCAAACTGAAATTATTATAATTTAACATGCTATTAAAGTTTCAATTATTAAATTATTATAATTTAACATATTGTTAAATTTAATACGATCAAATATGATAAAATATGATAAAATTTAAATTATGATTGCTTATACATACAACGTCTCATTTATTTTAATTTTTAATATGATGTAATAATATTGTTGTAGTAGTTTGTTTACAATTTAAATGATAAATTTAACATGTTAAAATTGAATTGATCAAATATAATAAAATTGAACATGTTTTAATCCTATGAGGGACACATTTTAATTTCATCAAATAAATATGATATGTAGTTAATTTGCTTATATATACAATGCCTTATTTATTTAAATGTTTCTATCAAATGTTTCCAATAATATAACTCTAAAGTAAAACACACTTTGAATTTGTATCCCACCGTCAGATCTGAGCGATCAAAAATATCATACAACACAATTGAAGATCGGACCGTTCAATTCGCAACTCAAAATTTACAAGACTTGGGGGGGAGCTTAACTTCGGAGAATGTGTTCAATTTTATCACCATCGGTTCAACCGATGGCATTTAGAAAATTGAATTATTTCTCGATCAACTTGTTCATCTTCCACCTCGAGCCTGCATACAGTACTCTCTCAACTGTTTGGGGGTTTATCCAATCATCTCACCTCTTCCACTGTAGGAACAATGAGCGACTACATTAGTAATTTGCTCGACCCAATACTTGTCGTAATCTTAGGGTTGCTGGTCACCCAAGAGGCAGTCCGTACATGTGTACTGTCTAAGAAGTGGAACAACCTGTGGACCTCTTTACCCGTCCTCAACATCAATGTGAGGGATTCTCAAGCCCAATATTCCATGGAGGGGATCATTGCTAATTTACTTGAGAAGATTACTAATGTAGATGTTCATCTTCTGGAGTTACATCTCAAGTGCGCTCTCCTGGTATAATTAATTAATCTCTCTAATTGACGTGTTCGGGTGTCTAATTAAGTGTTTACAATAAAATGTTGGGTATTGTAATTAAATAAATTGAGCTCCAATCACATTATAAGATTCAATTTTATGTGATTGACCCACATTTATAGTTTTAAGGTCACAAATTGCGCCACTGTCAAACAATGTAAAAAAGAAGGTCACAAATTGCAGTGTTAATTTACATGATTGACCCACATAGCTCATTAAATTCAAGGTCCTGAATTAATTACATGCATATGAATTTGTGTAATTTTATATAATTGACCCACATAGTTTGAAGGTCCCCATCAATTTCATATGCATATTAATTGGTGTGCTAATTAATTGCATGCATATATGCATGCATGCAAGCAGGGGTGTCCTGAATTGAATTTATATATAGTTCAATTAATTATTCTGACTCGTGTTTGTATATTATTATCCCTAATTACATGTGTGTGTATACATAGGAACTTCTAGTTTTACCAGCAAGACTCTCAAAATTTGATTAATTGAAGGTTTTCACTGTTTCCATTTGTACATTTACTTTTTTTTTACAAATGAAAAGTTGGATCATAAAGAGCTGCCCCAACTTGACAAGACTACCAATAGTGCAACATGAGAATTGTGTAAGTATATATATAGTTTTCCAACTTAATTAAGCTATATATAGCTTCCATTCATCACTTAATTAATTATTGTAAGTTAAATTAAGGATCTACTTATCAATTGATAATTGTTAATTTAATTTATTGCAACACTGTTATGCTCTGCCATGGCCAGTTGCGGATAGAGTGTCATCAAATCCACGAGTCCCGCTGAGGCTTCAACCATCTCCAAGAAGGCATCTCGAGATAGTTGAGGTCAAGTTTGATTTAATAGTGTGGCGAGTGATTAAATATCTGATGTTTGGTACATGAGAATTGCAAAATTTTAAGAACTATCGTATAACCAGGGATGGTTATTGCAATCTTAAATATACAACGGATAATAGTGGAACAAATAGTTATAGTGGATGGAATTTGGGAGTTGTAGAATTAGCAGCTGCGGAAATCGACACTATGCATGTTGAGAAGAGTTTGCTATTATACTAGCTAGCTAGATATGTCAGGAATATATTGTGTATGGATATACACATGTTGTGTATTTTGTGCATGCATGAATATTACTTCTAAAAAAAATATTAATTATCCTTTTGAATATCCCTATCGGTTCAAAAAAAGAACAGAGTTGGTATTAATCAAACTATGCTAACAGCTCATCTACATCATAGATGATAAAGATCACCACATCTACACCATCTGTTTAATAGTCCAACCGATGTGAAAGAGTCAATAAAAATCAACGGTTGGTTAAAAATTAATCGATGGAAAAGAGATCAGCACCATTGGTTTTTTAAATGCTAGCCAATGGTAAAAAGTTCAACGTAATTACAGTGCTGCCACTCGTGACGATCATCATCTATGCGGAAGCACATCCGATGATAAAGGAGCGATGGAAAAAAATATTTTTTGTAGTAGTGTATATAGGATAGTATGCACACACTGCAGTGAAGCAGATTCGTTCAAGAAATACTTTAAGAGCAACATTGCAGCTTAGGACCTTTTTAATTATGAAATAGCAAATGCATTGTTGTGGTGGAACACACCAATCCCTTCCAAAATACAAATATTTATGTGGCTATTGCACGAAGATTTTTTTTTTAACTACGTCTACATTACATTGTAAAAGATGGCAAGGTCCTATCCTGTGTGACCAGTCTGTTAAAGAAAATGTTACTCAACCTATTCTTGTTATATTCTTGTGTTGTTATGCATCCAAAATCTTATTTTGGATATGGGTTGAGGTTTGTTATACCTGACACAATTTTCAAGATGTCACTACTTTTGCTAGTACATTGCTTGTGCAGCAGCATATTACACTAGGACCAATGGTACCATTACTAGAAGCTGAATAATATTTTGTTATTGCTTATGTATAAATATGAGAGGTGATAAATTGTGGTTGATCTATAAAACTTGTTCTGAGATGTTTTGTTGTGCACAATTATTTTAGGGGACAATGTTTAAGTTTTGAATGGTAGAATTTTGTGTTTAGGAGCACCAGAATGCCAAGGATGCCAAAATGAAAAAAATGATGTGTGTGTAGCTAAGGCACATGTTTTGGTGCTCGTGGAGACTTTTTAGAAATGAGTTTTTCTTACAATTTTATTTCTAGTTGTAGAATGTACTGCTTAGACTATGATTAATAAATTGGCTATCAGCCTTTTCTCAAAAAAAAAAATATATACAAATTTTGTTTACCATCCAGCATCTGTTCTTTCATTTGCATGACTTTTGTTTGTTTAAATTTTTTTTTAACATGGTTTGATGATGATCTGCATATTCATTTTTTTATATTTTTTTTTTAAAAAGTGGCGTCAATACGAGAGGTTTGTATGTCAGAAACTCTATTATTAGAGAGTTTAGTGTGAATCAAAATAAGAAAAGCTACTAGTACCTACTACCCTAAACAACTAGTACCGAGACATAAAATCATGCTGAAACCACATGCATTACTCTACAAGGCAACACATGAATGGCACAAATTCGCATCCTTTGAGATGTCTCAAACTTTGAGTTGATTTGTGCAAAATCCAGACCGTTCAAATCTTTTCTGCATGAATCTCAAACCACAACAATACTGACTCATCTGCATTTCGAATAGGCACCGACAAAATATTGGTCCAACTTCATATAAACTGAAAATTTAAGATATCTCAGAGGATACGGACCCAAATGGTAATGGGTCTCGCCAACTTGGTACCATAAACCACATGCATAACAGTAATGGGTACATATATAATTAACCTCCTCCGTAGATTTTGCATTCGATCCTTTTCCATTGGGTCAGGCTCAGGCAGCTGGAAAGGATCCACCGACTTAAATAGTATTTGAAGATTTGCTTCATGTTTAATATTAAGCAGTTTTTGGCTAAATTAATATTTATTTACTCTATTAGCATGCATTTAATGGATTCTTTTTTATTCAAACAACTTTTATAATATTTAAAAAGGTGCTACAAATATCATACTGATCACATAAATGTAGGGTGAGTATATATTTATGAGATATGATTATCATTTAGCATAGAAGTTGTGCATATACTATTAATTAATTCGTGAAAATCTATATATCATTAAGTAATAGAAAAATATATATATATTGTCTCATTGTACATAATAATTCAGCGTGAATTCCTACCTTGCAAGTTGTGCCACTGTTTCATTAATGGTTCAAACAGAAAGCGGTATCAGTATACAATATTGTTAAGGCATCAGTTATTAATGGGCAACAATAGGGTCAAGTGCGCCATAGAGTAGTATGTATATTTGGTTGCTGTTGTGATTCTAATTAATGTGAAACATATTTTATTAAAAAGAGTGAAAATATCAATTATCTTAAAGACAAAAAACATTATAATTCCAAATGAAAACTGAATAGATCAAGAGTGAAGCTCGTAAACTCCCTCTCAAGTACTTAGGAGTACCGGCCCTAACAGATAGAAAACTGAGTATTGCTGATTGGGACTGTATGGTAGATAAATTACAAAACTAGGCAGGGGTTTTATTGTCAATTGGAGGCAGAATAATATTGTTATATGCAGTGCTCATTGTTGTTCCTTTGTACATGCCATCTCTATATAAAATGCCTTAAAAAAAAAACAGCTTGATATGATGCGATGTAGGTTCCTTTGTCAAGGAAACTAAAAAATCCACAGAAATAATATTTTTCAATAAATTGGAAAATGGTATGCTTGCTAAAGGACCAAGGTGGAATGGGTGTCAAGGATTTAGGAACTATTATTGCTTAAGTGGTGGTGTAAGTATAAAAAACCCCAATTTTGATAGCTTATGGAAACAAATGGTGATTGTTAAGTATGCTCACAACTCACAAGTACCAGTCATCCTCAATGTGTCCATTTTGGAGAGAATTGATGAAATTGAATAACATAGGGTCCACCAGCTGTTCCTTCGAGGTAGGTAATGGGGAGTCAGCTCAATCTTTTGGAGGGATGTCTGGTATGATCAATGCCCCATGTCCTGTGCTTTTTTCATCTGTATAAAGTTTGTATTGACCCTCATATTTCCTTGCAGGATGTGATAAAATCACAAGGCTTCAAAAGATCCCTTCATGGGAGATACCTATCTACCAAAATAGTAAAAAAAATTCCAAAATAATACAAAATTTGGTCTCCAACACATTTTAATATGAAGATCATATTAAATTGTTCAGATCAATTGTTTGAACTTTAAAAACAGAGGTAAAGAATGTGAAACACAAAAATCAAAACCAAAATTTGAACCCTTTATTAAAAAGAAATAGGACAAAAATCAAAACCAAAATTGGAACAGTGGTACCAAAAAGAAATTGATTTCAATTTGCTCTCCATGCTAGACATTCAATCTTCTCAAGAATTCTAAGTGCAAAAACAATATTAAATGACCCAGACAAGACTAAAGCACGCCATTTGGCTTTTCCATCTGTTAGGTACTAAAGCAATTGAAGCGTTTCATTTTTATCCAAAATCACTAGCATCGTATATAAAGAAAATGGTATGTTTGACATGCAAAATATTTCAACACATGTCACAAGACACTTCGGAGTAGGTCCGATATCCATTGGACCTACTTTGGTTCGATGGGTGATCTGGCCATCCAATTGCATCAAAATTCGTGCGCTCCGTATTAAAACCCATATGAGTTTTTATTATTTTTCATGCGCACAGATCTTAATGCTAATCGTACGGTGATAGATCTAATTGAACCTAAAAGTAGGTCTAATGCCCATCGGACCTACTCCTATCTCGCCACAAGAGTCGTACAAAAATGCTTAAGAGTAGAGAACCCAACAAATTGGACAAAAATGACAAAAATCAGTATTCAGATATAAATAAATCAACAGTTGTAACCATCTAATTTTCTATATTTATTGCTAATTCTAAATCCTCCTCGGCTTTCCTTACAATAGTTAGTTCTTCCATTAGAGAAGTCAATTTCTTCAAATCTTCTTCCTGCTTACTTGGTGGTGCCTTCTCCTTGTACCCAGAGGCACTCATTTTCATTTCTAGATTTGTTTTTAGCCTGGCACAGTACAAATATAATTCATATAAAAAAAATAACATTGTTGATTACCATTTTCAAATTAAATAAGAAACTTCATAAAACTTCTCACTTGAGAACTTCAAATAACTTTAGAATATTTCTCGAAAAAATAGATAATATGGCAGAAATAGAGATTGAAAAAAAAAAAAAAAAACTAACTTTTCAAGCTCGTCTTTCTTTTTTCTGAGCTTCTCGCTTTCTGCCTCAGCATTTAGCGCCCCTTGGAGCTCAAGATACACTGAAAGGTGCTCATTTTACCACTCCAATGGCACATCCTGTCGGCATTGTATCCATATCATTCAAAATCTGCATAAAAGTTCAACATTTAGTCTATATCTTAAAAAGAATAAAATATTCAATGTTCACAGACTCACATTTATGCAGTGAACCAGAGGAAAGAAATGGCACCTTAATAGATGACAAGGAAGCCAGAGTAGTGATGAGAAACTCATAGCTCTCAATGAGGTTCTTAGCTTGTGGGGTCCGGCAAAGTGCAAACACACCTCTTTTTTCGTTCTTATCTGTTGCAGGACGAAGTGATCGTACTTTTGTCACTGTTTCTAATACTATCTTCATGTCGCTTTCTATTTGACCATTTGTCCATTCCTGAAAAATGAAAATACAAAGTAAACTTAACAGAAGAACGCCTTCATTTCTGCAAATGAGCTCTAATACAAGAAAATTAAAAAGGGCAAACTGATTTTGTTGCCCCATTCCCCTTCAATAATGAAGGGAAAAGCAATTTAGCAAAGCGGATGGTTTTGGGCATCTTTCGATGACAACTAGAGTAACATACTTATAACATAAAGAGGATTTTCAACTATGAACGTGTATAGTAGAGTAGAGCTAGGAAGTTCTTAAGCTCACCAAGTTTTTGGTGAGCTCAACTCCAAAACCTATCAGAATGGATTCAAATGACGAATCCAAACCGTTGAAACCGATCTACCTCACGAGTGATGCGTCCACGGACAAAATTTATATATTTTTTAATCAATTAAATATAAAGTCAAGTGGTCAAAAAATGATGACAAATTAAGGCATCAAAATTACTTATAAACCTTCTTTTTAAAACCACTTCACTTTATACTAAATTAATTTGAAAATTTATAAATTCTATTTGTAAACGCATCACTCATGAAGTTGACTGGCTTGAACGGTTTGGATTTGTCGTTCAAAGTCATTCCAATAAGTTTTGAAGTTAAAATCTAAAAGGAGATTATTTTGAAATCTAAAAGTGCATACCTCTACTACAGAAGGATAATCAGAAATCATAATAGATTCCTTCCTGCATGAACCTTCAGCCTGAGGCAGCCTCTGCCACAATTCCTCTGTAACATAAGGCATAAAGGGGTGTAGCAGTCTCAGGCCAGTATCCAAGCAAATCCACAAAGCAGCCCTTGATGCTGTTCTCTCACTCTCAAACTCCTTTGAATCATTAAAAAAATATGGCTTGATTGCCTCGATAAACACATCACATAGTTGCGACAGCCACCAGAAATAGACTGCTGATGTGGCATCAGAGAACTTGTACAACTCCATGGAAGATACGGTTTTGAGTACAGCCTTGTTTAGCACAGAGAGGATCCACTTGCAAACAGGAGGCATGGTTTGCTCCGAGATTGATGCCGGAGGGGTATAATTATCACCTAATTTTCCCATTGCAAACCGAATGGCATTCCATAGCTTGTTGCACCATTGACGGTACCCCACCACTCATTGTATATCTAGGTTTATCTTGTCAGACTGACAATTAAAATCAGATTTAGAGAAGAAAAAAAAAAGTTAAACCAATTACCAACGCAAATGATACCAATGGGTAAAATACCAGTTGATACCAATTTTATCCTTTTTGCTTACAAGCGGGCATCTAATATCTTCTCTTCAATCTTAGAATGAATAACCCTAAAATTTCCACGTAAAATTAATTGAGTGAGGCTATGGTACTATGCATAGCACGGATTGGTCTGTACTACAGATCAATATATCTGTTTTCAAAGTTCAAACAGTCGATCTCAACTGTTCAACATCATCTCCATATGAAAACGTACTTGTAGATCAAATTTTTCATTTTTTATAATTTATTTACTATTTTTTAGATAGGTAGAAAATGACTTGATCTAAAATTATAGACCATTCAAAAGTAGTGATTTTCTACCTATCTAAGAAAATAGTAAAAAAAAATCCAAAAAATGTAAACTTTAGTCTGCAAGTACATTTTCAATTGATTCTGTGAACTTTGAAAATGAAGATATTGTACCATAGTATGGACCAATCCGCGCTAGTGTTTAGTACCATAGCCTCACTCAAATTAAATATTATCTTCAAAAAATACAAATTTGATCTGTTAACTTTTTTTTATCTAATCTTTTCTAGACTTATTTTTCAACTTAGGTTGTGTACAGGTAGCAACTCTTTTGAGACTCAGGCATAAAAAAGTCAGCAAACAAATAGAAAAGTGTAATATAAGTATATAACCAATCTAAATGGTGCAAACCTGAGCAGTGTAGGCAATGAGAGCAAAACGAAGAGCATCAGCCCCATACTCAGCAATTCCATCAGGGAAGTCCTTCTGACCTTCTTTTGCAATTGCTAATTCACTCGGGTCTAGGTTACCCTCTTCTAGCCTCTTGTGCAAATTTTCTAGTGAAACCCCATTGATTACCTCTAGTGGGTCTATCACATTTCCTAGTGATTTTGACATCTTCCGTCCATGTGCATCACAAATCATTGGATGCAGAGAGACCTGGATTTAATTTTGAAAACAAAAAAATATAAATCGAATGACACTATTTCACTCCAGAGACTCAAGTTCTCAGTTACAAAGTGATCCCAAATTTGAATTGGTTGGATTAAGCAGTCTTATGTATAAACCAGGTAAAAGCTGGTGAACTTCTTTCTCAAGAAGATAGTGTTGAATGATAATATGCATTGCTTAAAAAAAGGGCTGTAAAAGAAAAGTTTATATCCATTGAGTAGATAAAAAAATTAGAATAATGATAATTAGTTCAAATTTCCTTTTGGTTATGCTTTTTATTGTCCAGTTAATTGCTTCAGCAATTCAGCTTACCCAAAACATATACAAAAGAAAACTAACAACATATACCTTCCTAAAGGGTACATCACCACCAAGTTTCATCCCAAGCATAACCATGCGGGCCACCCAAAAGAACAAAATGTCATGACCTGTTTCCAAAACTGAGGTGGGGTACAAAACCCTAAAATCAACAGTATCATCTGGCCAACCAAGAGTTGTTAAGGGAAACAGTCCAGAAGAGAACCAGGTATCCAAAACATCCGGGTCTTGTGCTATCTTAAATTTTTTCCCATAAAATTTTGCTTTTGCCTCAGAGAGTGCATCCGTTTCATTGCGGGCCACCACCCAGTGGTCATTATAAAAGCCCATGTCTTTTATTGGGTCGTCTTCTAGGGTCACATACCAGGCCGGTGTTCTATGGCCCCACCATAGCTGCCTTGATACACACCAATCACGTATGTTATTTAGCCACCTGTTAAGATAATAGTAAGGTTACTGATTGATGCAACTGATAAATTATTATCAGTTACATTCCTTGAAAATGGAAAATTACCACACATACATCTCATCTAATTTCTTCAAAACATACCCAAACTATCCAAATTTCCTCTTTACATTGGAGAAGCATGGAAGAAAGGTGTCTTTCCATATTTTAAGGCCATGGTACTTATAAAATGTTAAGGAACTTTAGGTGTCTTTTTCCTTTTCCAATCCTTTCTAACTATAATTAGGAAGGGAAATATAACAAGAAATCAACTGTTATAGTTTTACCTAAACCAATCATCTTGGTACTGTGGAGGAATGATCTCAATTTTCTTTGACTTGACAGCTTCCACGGCCGCTCTTGCCATTTCATCACAGCTAACAAACCACTGTGGCTTTATCATGGGCTCAACCACTTCATTACTTCTTGAGCAGAGTCCCAGATTCATTTCATTCTTCTGACAATCTCTATAAAGCCCCTGGTTTTAACAAAATTCTTCGATTAGCCCAAAATTGCATCTCCATATTGGAAGATCATTCTTCCAGTTCAGCTCAGCTAAGGATAAATCAAACAATTAATTCCACATATCACCTATACCAAATCAACTCTCAACAGCAAAGCAACAAAAGAACCAGGGTAGAAACTATAAACATGTAAAATGAGGCCAACCAAAACAATTTCATGCCAGTATGGTAATATAATGCACTAGGGGATTCTAGTTGAAAGAAATACTATCACTTGCTAAATATAAGATCAAAGCAAAAGAGAATTAAAAAAGCGAAAGATAAGGTTACAAAGAGAAGTACCAATGCATCAAGTGCCTTAATAACTTATTCACGGGCCGTGAAACGAAGCATTCCTTCAAATTTTGGGTCACCATTTACAGTGATCTTTCCATCATCAGTGAAAATATTAATGAATTCAAGCTTATGCCATTTCCCAACCTCAAAATCATTCGGATCATGTGCTGGAGTAATCTAAAAGCAAGAGGATAAAGAAATAAAAGAGAAAACGAAAATTAGCAGTCGATAAATGTTAGAGAAAATAAGCTTTCCCTAGTAAAAACAAGGGCCAAAAAGAGTATCTGAGCATGTCACATTGCACATAGGACCGCTGAACACTCTACACCGAGTTTATCTGCAGTTGCTGTAGACTTTTTCTGCAAATAGTGATTTTAGCTTCCTAATTAATACCTGGCTATTTATATTTTAGTAGTCCGCCATATCAAGGGGAAGGGAGATGCCATCCAGAATTTCTTTCGTCCATTTATTTTTTAAATATAATGCAACAGGAATAAAATCATCATTGTATGCCAGCACAACTTGGCTAAAATGCCATTCTCATTCTTATACATACAAAGAAGGCACCTTAACCAAATTATTCAAAATAGGGCCAATTGAAACAATTTGTTGTGACCAAAAGATGTTACCTTGACTGCACCGGTTCCAAAACAAGGGTCCACCAACACATCATCACATATAATGGGTAGCCGCCGCCCATTGAAAGGATGCACAGCGTATTTTCCATGGAGGTGCTTGTACATCTCATCTTTTGAATGAATTGCAATTGCCACATCACCAAGCATGGTCTCTATTCAAGTAGTTGCCACAATAATCTCACCAAGACCTCCCTCCAATTGATATGCAAAGAAATGTATAACCCCAAACTGTACTGGCTTGGAGTAGCCAGGAACCTTTAGGAAAGTTTCTTCCTTTATTTCTTTATATTCAACCTGTCAAGAAAGCATTTAAGTTTAAGCATCACCAAAGCTGCCCCTTCTAGGTTTCTTGGTTCTCCTTTAATATGGAGACATAGGTAACCTGTTTTCTATAACAATAAATTGGTAGTACTGGTATTTTATTGTGTGCTTCGGAAGTCTTTTCTCTCTTTTGATTTTTTTTTTCTACTTGTTTTTTTGTGAATGCATGTGTGTTTGCATATCAATGTAAGACCTCCAAAGAATCACACATTAAATCCATAAACACAATTAAAAAAACAGAACTTGATCAAAACCAACTCATATTTTAATAGTCGATGGCTCGACACAATGGACCAGGATGCTAAAAATCCAATACCACTGGAAAATTTTGCATTGTAAATAATTGTATATTGCTTTATCGAACTCAATATTGTATGTCATACATCAATATCTGATATTGCAGTGCGCAAGGTGCAATCCCAATTCACCAGGCGGTTATCCCTAAAAATTAGATGAAAGACAGAATGTTTCATTCACATTGTCATTAACAAAAGTATAAAAGGAAATATGCTAAGTAAAAACAAAAGAAATGGGCATGGAAAATAACAGTTAAGCAAATATGACCTATAAATTAAGCCTTCTTTGTGCAGTCTTACAAACGCCTCAGTCACAGCAATAGATCTCTTCTCATCCATTGTGAAGCACTGGAATTAATATATTATGGTTCATTTAAATTTTTAGCATACAACTAAAAATAGCACAACGAAGGAGCTACTAAAGTGATAAAAAATTAACCTCTCGTGACCAGTCAAGCGAAGCTCCAAGGCGACACTCTTGAGTTAGAATAGTGCCTCCATACTGATTTTTCCATTTCCATACCTGTAAAAGCAATAGTTTCCAAAAAGAACAAAAAAAAAATCATTTTGAAAGAACACAAAAGCCAAACGGCCGATGAAAGACAATAATGTTTACATTTATATTTTAAAAGAAAACATTAGTACTTACTTCTGACACAAACTCATCTCTGCCAATGCCATGCCTGGATAGTTTTCTTTCACACATCAACTTCTTCTCCACAACCACCTAAGGTCATTATTTTTCTAATTTTAATTAGTGCAACAAGAAGTCATTTTAGCGGAATTTAAAGAAGGTGGTTATCTTAAGGGGAGAAAAATTGTCAATTGAAGTTGCAAAAGAGTATGCACCTGAGTAGCAATACCAGCATGATCCATTCCTGGGATCCACAATGCATTGTAACCAGACATTCTCCTCCAACGAATAATTGCATCCTAAATTATAGACAATGGCATGGGAAAAATTGGGAATTGAAAGTAGTTACATGCACGCATCAAGAAATTAGAACTCCTAAATCAATTAAAATGAAAAATTGTACTCTTCAAGAGATCAAATTAGAATTATTAACAAGTGAGATAGGATTTAGTAGACCAAGCGTTGATGGTTTCAGAAAAGAAAGAGACAAGATTGTAAGGGATATTTCTAGTGTTCTACGTTTATTCTGAAGAGCTCAGTTGACAGATTACTCATGTTGCAGGGCTATACCAGGTAATTTGAGAACATGGAGGGGCATACAAGTAATTCTCCCTTGTATGAAAAGGAGATGCCTGATAACAATACTAGCCAGTCAGAGAATTTAAAACTGCTACCTGAATAGCAGCAGTAAGAGCATGACCGATGTGAAGTGCACCAGTCACATTTGGGGGTGGCAGAACCTATACAAATAAACAACAACAAAAAAAAATTATCTATTGTTTAGATCTATAATTATTGATATTTTTCACTCTAGGGGAAAAATCGCATGACTGGAGAGCACTTACTATGACAAAAGGTGGTTTAGAGCTGTTCTCATCAGCTACAAAGAACTTTGACTTCTCCCACCATCCATACCATCTGAAATAATTGAAAACAGTAGCAAAGATGTTAAAAAGAACAACAATTAAAATATGAATCATATATACATAACCTATTGGTTGTATGTGCCCCTAAGTTGCACTTATATTTTGTATCTTTCTTGTTATGGAGTTCACTTTTCTTCTTCTTGCGCAGGGGCTTATGTAACATCTTAAAAGAAAACCAATAGACCAAATAGAGGCACTAATTTCATCCCACAAAATAGCAGCCAATGTAGCTACTCGATACCAAAAACCATTTAAATCAAGATTTATCTCTAATAACATAGTTATGAGAAAAGTAACAAAATAAAGTAAATCCCATACGATTTTTCCACTATATTGGGATTGTATTGCTTGGCCATCTGAGAAGAGAGCTGCTTCTTCTCTCCATCAGGTGTCACAGGATCAACATAATCCTCAGGATTCTCATCCTCTGTGCCCCTCTTTTTAACTTTCTTTTCCTTTTTCGACACATCAGATGCAGTTGCTTGTGCCTACGTATCAAAATAGATCAAGCATGAGCGAAACCACTATTGCATATTATAATACATTGAGGTGAACATGATACTCCTAATTCATATTATCCCCTAATAATTAAAGTTGCATTGAGATGCTTAATACACTGTCATTGTCAAATTGACGAAAAAGGAAACAAAATACATGGTACAGTAAACAATGTGATCTTAATCATAAAAGGCACATGCTTATTGGTAAGCAAGCTTGGAAGGTCCTTTCATATAAACTTTGGTCGATATTTGCAATTATTCTAGCAAAACTGCAATAGCACAGTTTAAATGCAGAAAACAATAAAAAATAAGGAATACTTGCAAGTATGGTACTGCTTACATTACCTGGAACTTCTTTGCCTTTTCTTGAGCCTTGAGCTTTTTCTCTTCCTTCTCCTTAGCCTATCAAGGAAGGATTAAACAACCAATAGGTAAAGAACATGCTGATAATAAGCATGTCAGAAAAGTATAATTATATGAAACTGTTTGACCGCGATCATATTAACCAAAACTTCAAAAAAAAATGTATAAAAACATTACTTTTTGGGTCTTTTTCATTTTCCTCTCTAATTCTTTCTCATCAAGCTGCATTTGTAAAAAAAAAATATAGTCAGATATGCCAATTACATGAAATATATTTCAATTCTGACAAGTTTAGATCTCTGAGGATGGAAGTATGGACTGAATCTGTACCAGTACAAGAATTTTGTTTCATTTGTGTACAATTGAGGGAGTGAGAGATATAAAAGGCCTCAGTAAGGCTATAGTGTAATGCTCTACCTAGAATTCACTAAGGCTATAGTGTGATGCTCTACCTAGAATTGAGGGAGTGAGTGGAACATGAGAATTGAGAATAGTAAGATTGGGTTTGATCTTTTGCAATCACACATAAACTCGGCCTACCAAGTTCTTTTATGAACTCTTCCCCTAGAGAATCACACTATAGCCTTAGTGAATTCTAGGTAGAGCATCACACAATATCCTTACTGAGGCCTTTTATATCCCTCACTCCCTCAATTGTACACAAATGAAACAAAATTCTTATACTGGTACAGATTCAGTTCATACTTCCATCCTCAGAGATCTAAACTTGTCGGTGTCGCATTTGCCCAACACTTGCTACCGGTGTTGCAGCTCTAGAGGAAGAGTTTGCTTCCTCTTGATTAGTGGTTCTTGCATGGTTGCTATTACAATATCTTGCAACTCTTGTTCTTGTGGGGTTGCCATTTTGCCTACCAAAAGAAGAGTATTTAACACACTGTTATTAAAAAGCATATAATTCAGAAAATTAAAAGCACAAAATTAATGCAGAAAAGTTTATACTCGGATCTGGATTTATTAATTAAGTGTTATATCCAAGAGATGAACCTTATCTCATTAGTGAAAACAAAATATTACGAACACCAATCTACTTACAATCTACTTAGAATCTGGTAATCAACAATTTGGTACTGGAATTGTACCACAATCGTCATAATATAACCACCACCTTATTCCTACTCCTAAAAATCCCAACAAAATGAAGATAAAAAAACCAATATAGTGACCCAGTACCAGAATATTGTACTGGTACCAAAATAATATAGATCATATATATCAGTTTTATTTTAACATTTCAGTTTTAAATTTCAGAAGTTTTAAAAATGAAAACACAATAATTATTTAAACCCATCTCATGAATCATTCATACAGAATTCACATATGCAGTAAAAATCTGACAACTACATTCCCATTCCATGAAAAATCTGATGCTGGTATGACAAATACATTTTCTTATGAGCCAGGTTATACAATGAAAAATCTGACAACATCCCATTCCATGAAACTTCCAATGAAAATTATTATCAGTTAGCCACAAGGGGTTAAATTTTGATTCTATTAAAAGATATATTTGTCATACCAGCATCAGATCTGACTGGTACCAAAATATAAAAGAAAAAAATAAAAAGTTGGTAAGAAAAGGCGCAGATCGGAGAAAGGCATCTAATATGATTAAGAAAAGGCAAACAAGTAGTATGACTGAGATATGATGCCATTTCCTTAGCAATTGTTACCACCCAGCAAGCAGAGGCTTTTATCAGTATAGCAAACAAACCCTTACCGAGAATAGAGGAGAAAGGCGCAGATCGGTGAAGTTATGGGCAAAACATCTCTACATCTCAGTGGTGAAGCTTGTCGGAGAAAGGCGGAGAAAGGCGGAGAAAGGTGGAGAAAGGCGCAGTTCGGTGGTTTTTGGTGTTCGAAAGTCAGAGTCTCGGAGGAAGGCGCAGGTCTCTCCGTCTGTGGAGACGAAATGAGGAGAGAGCCGTCAGTCTCACAGAGACACAGAGAAGAGAAGGGGCTTGGAAGTCACAGAGGGGATATCAAATTAAAATTCCTAATTTTTGGAAGTCTGGCGCAGATGGCCTTTGGGCTTGGATTAAATTTTCGGAATTCACATCACAGATAAGCCCATCAGGCAGCCTTTGGGTTTCAATAAAATCTCATACCTGACCTGTCCTGTTTCTAAGTCTGGTCTTATCTGGCCCATTACAGTATTGGACCGACCAGTTAATGGACAGATCAGCCGGGTATGACCGAACCGTTGGGCCAACGGATTTTTTTGTCATCTCTAGTTAGAACTCATTTGGTTGTGAATTTCCACCAAAACTCATGACTAGACTAGTGGAATATGATAGTGATGAACATGTTAAATTTAGAAATAAAATAAGTATTTAAAACAATTGATTAAGAAATAAATCGGAGTATTAAGAAATAAACTGGGGTGGTTCGGATCAAATTCATATTATATGAAAGTTCGGTCAGTTCGGCTATTTCGGTTTTGAAATTTTTCAAATCGAACTGAACCGAAGTTATAATTCGATTTTGAAAAGCCAACCGAACCGATCCAATAAACTAAAATAACCGAACTGTTTAAACCGAACTAATTCGGTTCAGTTCAAAACCGAACCGTTTAAACACCCCTCAGACTAGTGGAATATGATAGTGATGAACATGTTAAATTAGATGTTTGCAGAAGACTAGATATCTTATTAATTTTTCTATTATGAATATTTTGCCTAGATATTTTGAAACACTAATAATTTAATTAGTTCTAAGTGTGCATATCCATCTAGTGGTACAAACGGATCAAATACTAGTAAAATTATATCTATATTTGCTTTTATTTTTTGAATACAGATACAGATTGGATATTAAACCGATACAGATACGAATATTCATTTTTTATAATAGTGAATAACATAATTTTTCATAATATATATTAAATTATATAGAATATATTATTTGGATATGGATAATTAAAATTTAAAACCATATCTGTTTTCATATCCGCACGAATATTCGGATATCTTATCTAATTTTCGGATACGGTCGGATAATATCCGATCCGTTTGCAGTTTGCACCCCTATGTCCATCATAAATAATTAAATATAAATAGAAAGTCTTTAGTTTTGATCTTGTATCAAATAAAAGATCAAGTTTTTATGTGAGATTTTTGTCAAAAGAATAATTTAAAGTCGGACTAAAATTCTCTTTTTATTTTTTAAAGGTTACATTTGTGCTACTAATATTTGTATTAAAAAAAAATTACATGATCCTGTCTCATTATATTATATTACACTAAATTAAAAAGTAGTTCTCAACAAAAATAGAAAAAAATGTTTTTTAAGTTGTCATCATGTCATGCGAATAATTACCAGTTTGCATATTAATATCGTCTCATTAGTATGTGATCCTTATTATTTTTTTCAAAATTTACATAGATTCATGTGCCTTTTAAATTTATTTAAATTCTAAATAAATATTGTGTAGTGGAAAGACGTAAGAATGTTAATATTATTAAAAATTAAAAATTATATTTCAAATTTATTTCTCTCATCCTTACACACCAACAATACAAACAATAATAGAAGGAAACAAAATACAACAATACAAACAATAACAGAGGAAAAGTAAAAAAAATACAACAGTACAGAAAACCCTCAAATTAATCAAAAGCTACAACAATCTTTTCAAATTTTAACTGTATATTTCAAAGTTGTAAACGTGCTCATCTCTTCTCCCAAACTGCATAGCCACAGCTGCCAATGGCAACCAAGCTGAAGTTAGATGGAATCAATCCTCCAAGCTCATTTCTTGGCCCAATTTTTACCATAATTTTCTCGTCTATTGCTGCCACGTAAAGATCCGCATCCGCCACGAGGATCCGCAACTTGCTTCCCGGGTTAATACCATTTCGGGTCCTGATTGCAGATAATGCACTGATCTCCGCCTTCAGACCCCAATCGATCATATGGTCGTAGAACTTCATTTCACCACACCCAAAAAATAGTACAATCAATGATTCAATACAATAAATTATTTAATTATAATAGGCACAATTATTAGAATGGAGATAATTATTTCGATCTTACGATGGTTGGGGTGCCAGGGTGAGTGAGGATATAAGCGTAGCCTTGCATGACCTTGTCAGCAGGAAAAGGCCACATCTTTTGGGTCGAACCCGTGTCGTGGTTATCTAAAAATGTGACTGCTCTCTCGGGCCACCATCCAATCATACCGGGTGGTTTACCATTACCGTCACGAAGTCGCCACAGCTCACCTTGCACAGCTGCCTGAAGGATCCCTTTTGTAGTGAAGTCAAATGCTGACGCCGGTCCCCCTGCTCCCTGTACCCAATTAACCAGTTCTTGTCTTTCTGTGTCTTGGTTGCTCGCTGGTTTTCCGTCTGGCCCGTATGACAGGGAGCTCCATATCTCAGCAACCACAAAATCTAAATTAACACATGTGTTGATTAAATTTAGTAAGTAGTATACATATTATTAATCAGAATATGCAGTGAATAATTAAGATGTCATTTTTGGAAGGAGAACTAAATTATTTTATGCATGCCAGACCTGGTGCTGTGTTCTTGATATAGATCTTTGCAATATCAGGCGAGTATCCTTTCGCGAAGTCCAGACGCCATCCGTCGAACCCAATATCAGTCTTTAACCAATTCAACCAATCTGAGAGCTCCTTTTGTACCCTTGGGTTCAGGTGGTCAATGTCAGGAGCAGCGGCAAAATCATTGCCAGTATCTGGATTACCTCTGCCGTCAGAGTACTGGGTATCGTCCCGGCAAATCATGTCCGGGCCCCAATCAAGGCGCCCATCGGTGGTGCCACCTATAAAAATGCAGTATATGCCCCGAGCATCTTTTTTATCGGCACAGCGGTGGTTTATAACTGTGTCAGCAACGCACTTGATGCCTTTGGCATGGAAAGCACTTATCAATGACTTGAGTTCATTGAGTGTTCCGTATTTTGATGCATTGAGATCATAGAGTCTGCCCGGCATATAACCTGAGTATAAATTTGGGTTGTGAGGAAATCTTGTGACAGAGACAAAAAAAGGAAAGGAAATATAACTTGCTAGTAATTAAAGAGTAAAAGCCTGATGCCACCGTAACATCTTTTGTTGTGCAATACTTGTTATACTATGTATGCGTGTCGATGCAATGTCGTGAACTCGTTATATCATCATGGAGATCCTTTGTTTGTGATTCGATCAACATCATGATTCATGCAGTATGCATATTATATCAAGTACAAAATAAACAAATAACTAATATAGCATGATAAAGAAAAAGGAGCAACAGAGAGGAGGAAAACCTTGTGGTGAAACAGAGTGAGAAGGGGGAGGAAGCCAAACATGGGTGACTCCAGCGTTAGCTATGTCATTAACCTGAGCCTTTAAGTTGTTGTACCATCCTCCTTCCTTTCTCCATGACTCCCAGTTAAAACCCTGAAATTAAAAGTTATTTAATTTTATAGTTAATCTTTCAAATAATCTGGTTATATTTATTGCGTCAGGTTAATCTGTGTTGGATATAATAATATGATATGTTTGTTAGTCAGCACTGGATATTTATTGCATTGTTATATGTATGGTACTGTATACTGTTAGTAATTTCAAGTTTTCAAATTTATTTTTCCTTTTTTTACCCGGAATGAACACACTGAGAATTCACATAATAACATCTTCGATATTACGCATGCAAAGAGGCTAAGGGTGTAACTAGAAAATTTAGATTAAGATAATTTAAACATTGCATTAGGTACTGATATTTAATTAAACTCAAGTATTACAACTACAAAATTTTCTAACCACTAAATTGCATGCACATATTTTATAAATTATGAGTGGCGTTGAACTTTATATATAAAACTTGAAATATTCAATTAAATTTTAATGTACATGATTATAAAAATTAAAATTATGGAGTGCTAAGCACCTCTTGAATTGACTATAAACATAGGCAAATCTAGAAAGGAGGTCACTTCATTTTCATTCATTTTCATTCATTTTCAAAAGTCATGTACTATATATGATTTTCTATATATATAACTTAGTGAAATGTTATGAATATTATAAAATTAACTCCTATACTTAGCATGAAAATTTTATATGATTGACCTCTAATATATATTTGACTATTATAATTTGAAAGTTAGACTGCAGCTACATGCAGGGCAAACCCATGGGTACTGAATGGGGGTCGATTGACTCCCATTTAGTTTCAATTTTTTTTGTATTTATATATTATTTTCTAGATAGTTTAAATTAAAATGCTTTGAGTATTGTAAAACTGACCTCATTCAATATGAAATTTTTTATTTAATTGACCTCCATTGTGTGATTGATCTCATATATAGTTTGAAAGTCTAGTGCGCTCCTGATTACATGCATACATATGTATGTACAAGTACACATACCTGAAAGAGGATTTGAGCTAGTGATATGTAGGCAGCAAATGTTAGAAGAAGTGTAACTACAAGGAAAGCATGAGATAGAGAAACCAAGTGCTTCCCCATCTGTGCTCTGCTACTGCTTAATTATAACAAGGAGAAATTAAACTGCCAAGTATATGTCTTATAACAAAAGGTTAATTGGGAAAATGAAAATTGTTGTAGTGAGAAGGTGGATTGCCATGTGGTGTGTTTATATAGGGAACCATTTGCGGCTCAATGCCAAGGGCTGAAGGTCCTGAGTGGCTGCTGTTGCTGCTTACTTGGCGTCAATACTGTTAGAAATTCAAGTCGGTCCCACCACTATGGATAAAGACTAGCCGTTAGCAACTGAAAGAGAATTGCTCCCATATATCCTTGTCAACACTAGGTGTACCAATTAATATTTAGTTTCATGAAATGTTGGCTTAATTATATCTTTAATCTGGACTCATGCGAACTTAATTAGATTTCTTCGGAAAATTAGTATTTCAAAATGAGATTTAGTAATTATAACCTGACTAATTATAAGTTGAAATCTATCCAATGATAATATTCATCGTAGCTCACCTGATACAAATCATATATATCAACTAAATCATTGTGATTAGAAAAAAGAAGAAGAAGAAGAGAAGAAGAAGAAAAACTCTTTTAAGTAAAAAATTATTACATAAGTAATATCTATAGTTACTTCGTAGTATATTTATGCATTTTGAATTAAAACGTCTTAGATCTAATTTTTAATGTTGGTTATATCATATAATGCACAAACAACTCCAAAAGAAAATCAGGAGAGAGAGGGAGAGAGATTTATGTATAACTTCATTTTCTTTACTTTTGTATATAAATTATCTCTGATGTTAGACCTCAAAAATTAATTTATAGCTGTAATTTAGAAAATAAAATTTTTGGTGCTTTTAAATAATAATTAATATCAAATTATAAGCAATGTATAATGGAACAATAAATTCATTAAAATTTTAAATGAAAGGACATAAAAGTAGTAGTAAATATCAATATGTTATTATAAATATAAAGTATTATTTTAGTGAATATTAAAAGTCAAGTCATGCACTTAACTATTTAATATTCACAAAAAAAAATTCATTTCAGTTTTACAACTTTATATTTATTATATAAAGTATTCATTAAATATACATACACAGTGTGGATCAATACACTAAATTTAGTAAAGGTAAGATGTACGTAGAAGCAAACTGTAATTTTGAGGAGATAACAATTAATTCTGACAGCATCATACGTTTACCCAAAAAAGAAAATTAACAGCATTGAATGGCAAACACCAAACAGTAGACCAGCTGGTTCCGACAGTAGGCGGTCAAAGTGGGGACCGATAAGAACAAAGGATCGGAGGCGGTGATCAGCAGCGGCGTAAATCTACGTGTACCAAAGTCTATCCTTTACATTTTTCGCTTTTCACCATCTTTTACGGGTATGAAAAGACTTGATTGAGATCATCATCACCACAAGTTGCATGCATCCTGCCTCTGTTGATAGGCCTCGTGTTGTCCTTGACATCTTTCATTCACACAAGTTATAAACAATCTGCAGATATCCAGTCTTTAATCGCTCTTGCATGCATATCTTGAATTCATGCAAGTCGATCTAAGAATACATGTGGTTCTTGTATTGAAAGGAGGCATTTTGGAACTATATATTTCCTTATTTCGTGTGTACGTAGGTGCATGCAGCATTAACTAGCGTCAGTTTTAGCGGCCCAAAGTAGTTAGTTCAGCTGATAGGAAAGGACAAATTCTCGAGTTCATAAAGTTTTTTTTTCTTTTCCTGATAGATTATTTTTCTTATCTTTAAAAAAATTATGTTGTATGGCAATTTTTTTTTTTTGGAAAATAAGTCTGTTTAATTAGATCCGTTTCATTGCAGAAACTTAAGTTACAGTAACCAGTTTTATTTATTAGGTATTTTCTGATATTAGAATAACCGTTCTCCTAAGCAACTCCTTTTCTTAATGTGATAACAGTAGCGAGAAACATGAGCAAAATCAGCACATATCTATTTCAAAAGTACAGCTGATCGCAGTCAGCAAATATAGCAAGTTGGTAAAATAAAAGATATCTAAAAGGACTTCATGCAGCATCTTCCGAGTCCCCAGTCTGAGCTTCTTCAACCAGAACAAGATCTTCCTCTGCAGAGTATGTGCGAAGGGGGATGTGCTCTGTTGTAGAGCATTTATCACGTACGATCCGCATCTCTATTACGTGACATGATTTGTATTCCGCTCTGTTATGATTACTATACACAAATTACTAATTAGTTTGATTATAATACATCACGGAATACAACACATTATAGAATTCGACCAAAGGTGACTACATATAATAAAATTATGTCTTTATTTATCTAAAATAACAATTCAAGTTCCTAATAATACATTAATTTGTTTATACAATTTTTTTTAAAATACTGTTTCTTTAGTTTACGATTATTTCATATTTTTAACATTTTTTTATATTTTCTTACTTGAACTAACTTAAAGATTAAAAAAAATAGTTAAATGTGATCAGCTACATGATCAAATTTAATCATAACATAACTAATATGTTGTAACTATTTATATAATTTTAGTTGCATCACAACAACTGGACACTTAAAAACTTAAATTGATCACAGCACGCACAGCACATGATCCAACTCAAAACATGACTAGTCACCACATGGCACAATGTACATCTCTATTACCAAATAAGTCCTCTTTTGATCAAACCTAGTCAAAGAGACCAGAAATTAGATATTTTCCTCTCTGAAACTTTGAAATTGCATCTCTCTAAAACTTTGAATGCTCGATAAGCATGGAACAAAACAGGATCAGGTGGAAATGGACAGAAAGGGAGGTCTTTTCCAAGGCCTCGGCTTATAAATTATTGCACATGAAGGAATCAGGAATCTTTAGAGCAAAATTGAAGAAGTCAAGTCGGTAATAGCAATAATATCTCTGAATGTGGTTGTCTCCGTAAGGTTTTTCCATTATCTCTGAATGTAAAGAATGAAATATATATGCTGCTTGTTGAGTTATATTTTGATTATTTATAAGTTTTAGAATTAACAGAAGCTAATTTTCTAATCTCCAGCTTTCAACAGGCTTGATACTTTCTTTTGCTGCAATAATTAAACACTTCAATGGAGATTAACTATTAATTTATTGAAAATTATATGGTAAATAATTTAAAATAAATTACTATTTTATAACTCGAACACAAAATATGGAAATCAAATTAAATATGTATAGGAACTTTTAAGATTACAATATATATCTCCATTCTTATATTATGTACGTAGATGTTCTAATCTGTCAACGGCTATGATTGAAAGATAAAATTTCGGATTTAATATCAGTCCTCCAATCAAATAATATATCTTGTTTTGATTAAATGCATATGTTTTACGTGTAGAAGTCTAAATTTAGTTAAAAACATACTCACCAAAGATATTACCACATGATATGTTACAATTAAAATTGAATAGAGAGAAAATAAATTTATTTATTTCCTTATTTGTTCTCTCCAACTATCTTCCATTCCTTATTTTTTAATTTAAAAATCATAATGGATGATCAATTTATTTTTAAGAATATCAAATGCTGATATCTTTTAAAAATATTTTATTTGCATTTGATATCTTCAAATTTAATACATTACTTAATTTAAGCTATAATGAATCTTTTTATAATTTTACTTCTTCAATTTTGATAAATACTTAAATAGTATCTTCAGGCTGAGGCTATGTCGGTTTGCAGAGAATACGCATTCACCGACATAGCAAAGGCTATGTAATCTGCACTAATATCATACTCTTTTGAGTTAATGCAGAGGATACGCATTTACTGACATAGCAAAGGCGGTAATAGCAAAGAAGTTACCTAAACCATTTAGAAATAATTTGTATTATCTAAGAAGTTACCTAAACCGACATTAGAAAAATATAAATAGAAAATATATGCTCTTGTATGTGTGCCCGTGAGTGAATAGTGGAAGTTGTGTAAGATATGTACATATATATATTGTAATAATATCGTGTCCGTTGCAACGAAAACATATTATAAAATAAAGAAGATCAAAAGTTTTACAATTTAAATATATTTCAAACTTTGATGCAAGTAAAGAGATTTTATCAAAAAAGACAAGTGTCTTGTAAAAATATATACATTCCATAGATAAAAACCAAAATAACAAAATAATTAGTGAAAGTGAATTTGTATTCATAAATTAGTTGCTCCATTTTGTGACACTAATTATAGTTAATATTACTAAAATCTCTCCTCAACATCTGTTTTTCATATAATTAACAACTGAAACTAAGAACGAATCTGAACATATTACTTATAAAAATTGAAGAAGTAAAATTATAAAAAGATTCACTATAGCTTAAATTGAGTAATGTATTAAATTTAGAGATATCAAATGCGAATAAAATATTTTTAAAAGATATCAGCATTTGATATTCTTAAAAATAAATTGATCATCAATTATAATTCTTACATAAGAAAATAAGGAATATAAGATAGTTGGAGAGAACAAATAAGGAAATTAATAAATTGATTTTCTCTCCAATTTTGCTCTCTATTCAATTTTAACTGTAACATATCGTGTGGTAATATCTGTGGTGAGTATGTTTTTAATTAAATTTAGACTTCTACACGTAAAACATATGCATTTAATCAAAATAAGATATATTATTTGATTGGAGGATTGATGTTAAATCCAAAATTTTATCTTTCAATCATAGCCATTGACAGATTAGAACATCTACGTACATAATATAAGAATGGAGATATATATTGTAATCTTAAAAGTTTCTATACATATTTAATTTGATTTCCATATTTTGTGTTCGAGTTATAAAATAGTAATTTATTTTAAATTATTTACCATATAATTTTTAATAAATTAATAGTTAATCTCCATTGAAGTGTTTAATTATTGCAGCAAAAGAAAGTATCAAGCCTGTTGAAAGCTGGAGATTAGAAAATTAGCTTCTGTTAATTCTAAAACTTATAAATAATCAAAATATAACTCAACAAGCAGCATATATATTTCATTCTTTACATTCAGAGATAATGGAAAAATCTTACGGAGACAACCATATTTTTAATCAAAAGTGTGGAGTATGAACCAATTAGTTTGTGTCATGCTATATGCCAATAAACATAATTATCTGGTAATTTAGTTTGGGCCATGATCATAAAACAGGGAAAAAAACTGTCATATAACCACTGATCCCTTTCTGTTCTGGCAACTAGTTCAAAAGAAGATTAAAAAGTAATAAAAAGAACAATAAGCAAATTTTGCCAAATATAACCCCTGTAATTAATTATCAATCACCTCTTCATCTCCCAAACTGCGTAATCTCTTCCATGAGCAACTAATTTGAAATTGCGAGGAACAAGATTGCTGACATTGTATCTTGGTCCAATCTTTACAATGATCTTTTCATCGATAGATCCAACATATATATCAGACTCAGCGGCTATGATGCGTAGAACACTAGCAGGGTGAATCCTGTTTTGTCTCCGGATCATTGCCAGGTTGTGAATCTCGTCCCTCAGACCCCAATCAAAGTAATGATCGTAAAACTTAAAAAAGAAATAAAATTAAGAGTGAATTATAAAGCATTATAATTTTGAATTTCAATACTGGTTTGGATCAGGTGTTGGTTCTGGAACAGATGGGCTGATTAAGGTGCTGGTACATGGGTTTTGTACCACTGATTGAGTACCAGTAAAGCAATAAATTATTAAACAGACTAATTCAGTTCTTGACTAGTAATTTAATTATCAGATGTATTCAAATAAACTGTGAAGTTGTGTAGACAAATATGGAACAGGGACTTATAAATTTATAATTACTGCAAATCAACAATAGCTAAACCAGTCTCAGGAGAACCATCAACAAACCTGAACCGGGTCAATCACATCAGGTTTTATGGTAGTCCTCGTTATCAGTTATTACACAATCTTCACTATGGTATACGTACAACTAAGGGTTAAACCAAGAAAGTTCTAACATTACCTTCGCATATAGTGATGAAAAAAATCTGAAATTTATCTTAGTGGAATTAAACTTACTATGCATGGAATCCCTGGATGTGTGAGAATATATGCATAACCTTGCATGACCTTATCAGCAGGAAACGGCCACAGCTTCTGTGTCGAACCAGTATCGTGATTATCAACAAAAGTAACTGCCTTCTCTGACCACAAACCAATCATCCCAGGTGCCTTTCCATGTGGGTCTCTCAATCTCCACAACTGCCCTTGCACTGCGCTTTGAAGCACCCCTTTTGTCGTAAAATCAAATGCAGTGGCAGTGCTGCCTACCTTATCCACCCAGTTAACCAACTCCTCTCTGTGAGCATTTTGACCAGCACTTCCGCCACCTAGTGGGCTCCATATCTCAGCCACTGCAATGTCAGGTTTGCTGTTCTGGATGTAAATCTTTGCAATGTTGACAGAGAAACCTCGGGCGAAGTCGATACGCCAGCCGTCAAAGCCAATTTCATTCTTCAGCCAGTTTAGCCAAGCTGAGATTTCACGCTGAACCTGTACAATTCGGCATTAATTATATAATTTCATTCACAAGTAAAATAAAGTTTGTCCCGAATTTATATCGATTAATGCCAGATGCAGAGAGTTCTTTTCTGAACTCACCTGAAAACTATGAGGTTATAAGTATGTTATTATGTTATCAGTTTCTAGAAAAGAGGAGGGTTGAGTTAATAATGGATTATCTTGACAATACTGATAATCGTCATCTCAATATCACAGGCATGATCTATATGATGTATTGTGTCTATAATTAAATGATAAAATTCGATGCATTTTTCGTCATATATGTAATGATCATTACCAGCTCAAATTGTAAGGAATTTTGCAGGTGGCTAGGAAGGTTATTCGTATTTTCAAGAACACACCTATATTTTTTTTTAACTTTCCACTTTATGTGATTTGATTCGAAAAGTATCAACAAAATTGTTAAAATATCTGGTGTCAAGTGATAGCTCTTCTTGAGACGATTGGATAAATAGCTAAGCAATTGGTTTGTAAATTAGATTATTTTTTCTTTCACGGTTCTCTTAAACGTTATTCATCTGGTAAACAAACAACATCTATTACTTCTAGCAACTTATGCCAAAAAAATACCTAATTTTGTATTGATAATCGGCACTAAACATCACAAAAGCCTGCGCACCTTTTCTTTCTCAGGTAAATTTCTAGAAGCAATATACCCTTCAGTTGTTTACAGTTTTGACATAGTATATAGTTATATACTACTCCTAGATGCAATGGTTTAAATAGCGATTATAGCGGTATAGCGGGACGGTTAAAAAAATAAGCGATTGCACTAAGTAGCTAGCTATATATCGCCCATAGCGCCATAGCTTTTAGGGTCCGAAAAAGCTAGAGCTATTTAGAACACTGCCTAGATGCAATATATCATTTTGACGTAGTAATCTCATTTACGTTAATTCAATTCTGCAATAAAAAGTTTGTGTAATAAGATTATTCAGTAAACGCACCCTCGGATTGAGATGGTCTATGTCGGGCGCGGCACCAAAATCTAACCCTGTGTCAGGGTTTCCAGTGCCACCAAAGATGGTGTCGGTGCTACATATCATACTCTGGTCCCAGTCGAGATGTGTGTCAGTGGTCCCACCCTCAAAGACATTATAAATGCCTTGCACATTTTGCCGCTCAGCAGTGCGATGGTTGATGACGATATCTGCAATGCATTTGATTCCTCTTGCATGAAATTCTCTGATCAGAGCCTTAAGATCGCCTTGGTCTCCATATCGTGTTGCGTTCAGGTCGTACAGCCGTCCCGGCATGTAACCTTGCTCAGAAACCGAGTGAGAAGGCGGGGGAAGCCACACGTGCGTCACGGTAGCATTTGCGATTGTTTGCACTCGACCTCCGAGAAAATTGTACCAGCCTCCTTCTTTCCTCCATGATTCCCAGTTGAAAGCCTACACAAAAATAAATTTTAACAAAAACAATTGTTTTGGATTACGAGTGATTTATGGCATTTCATTATTTTACATGTGCAGGTTGAATTCTGACCTGAAAGAGGATTTGAGCAACTGTCAATTGCGGTGCAAGAACGAGTAAAACTAAAACCAGAAACAAAACCCTAAATCTTCCTCTCATGATTTCTCCAAAATCTGTCTTTCCTTTTGTTCTATTTTTTTTTTTTAATTGGAAAAGTAAAGTAGACTAAATCCTCTAACAGGCTGCTTATATATATAATAACGACTAGAGAAGTAAGTGTGAAATGTACAAGTGTCGCATTGTGATGACATGAAGGCCCAGTAACGCACAAACCACATAACCGTTTACGCAATTCAAGGGGGGTGCATCCTTTTATCTATACTTTGAGTCACAGTTTAGCTGCTCAGCTGTTCATTAATTGCTACAAATTTTGGCCAGACATAGCAGCGATCAATATCCAACTCCACCTTTGCAACGAGACAAAGAGGATATAGGTTTTGATGGAAATTCAACCGATCAGCCATGCTAGCTAGAGACAGAGGTAATGAGGTATATAATGAACAAAATTGGTTCTCTACAGCTCTACTTCTCTGTTCTGGCATTAGTGTGTGAACGGTGAACCAACTGGTAAATTGGCCTTCTTTTCATCGGCTTTTACATGATAAGAGTGTCACATTGACACGCCGCTGCCACGGTTTTCTTTCACCGCATGTACTTGATAAGATCAGGACTGCTTTACGTGAACGATTAGGTTTTAGTACTCTAGTTCTAGAAACTATATTTAAATTTTTATATGAGGTCCAAATCACTAGAAATTGTCAAAAAAAAAAAAAGGTTGAGCCCGTCTTTCTCTTTCTCTTTTTTTATTTATGAAAAACAATAAGGTCAAGCCCGTCTTTATTAAAAAAAAAAATTTAACCAATTCCGGTTTTAGTGGAAATTTGTGGCGCATTTGGAAACTGATTTAATTTAAATAAGATAAGTTAATAAATTATGTCGTGTTTTGGGCTTCACCCTGTAGTTTTAGCTAGTAAAGAAACCAGGAAATTGAGTGCATCTTTCGTTTCCCTAGAAATTCTGCAAAATAGAGAAAGAGGGAAGTAATCCTGCCCCGGCCGCCTACAGATCAACAAATTGTATAATATTTTTTAGTATTTTACGGCCCATAACTTTGGATAAAGCCCACTAAAGCTCAGTAGAGATTCCACCAAGAGAGAATATCAGACTGATCAAGTGCAAAGTTAAAAAATAATAAAATTAAAATAACACACCTCTCCTATCCGAATTCGTATCCTCTGAGATATCTCAAACTTTGCGTGACTTTATGAAAAATCTCAACCGTTCAAATACTTTCTGCTCGAATGTCGAAGCTCAAATAATACTGGCCCCTGCGCTACCCCCGAATAGGCACCGGACACGTCGGTCACGCAAAAGTTGAGATATCTCAGAGGATACGCACTCCTATACCTGATGCAGAGGTACTTTTTTGCTTCTCAATCTTAACCATTAATTGCAATTTCAAAAAATGATCTCACTAGTCATAAGAGGAACTCCAAATGATTGTGCTATTAACAAGGAGAATGATTGTCTTTCGCTCAAATAATTGCAATGAATCGTGACACAGATTTCATTTGTTCCAAAGAAAAACTTATTTTGAACAGCATTACAATACTATTTGTATAAAATTTATTCTATGTATTAAATAACATAATTAGCTGCTTCACAGCTTAGAAGGCTTGGGGAAAATATCAGGTGTGAATTTCTGTGCAGCACTAATACTTCCTTTGATCTTCATAGCACCTCTGTTTAGTAACACAAATAAAACATTTTAAAAAAAAAAGTTCATATGTAAAGCGTCTTTCAGCTTGCATGAAAAATAGAAGCTGGTACATCTTTTTTTTGTGCGTTTCATAAGTAGGCCAAACTAGGGGTATCAATGGTGAGATAGGAGTAGGTTCGATGGGCATTGGACCTACTTTTAGGTTCAATTAACTATATATCCGTACGATTAACATTAAGGTTTGTGCGCACAAAAATTGATAAAAACATATACGAATTTAATACGGAGCGCACGAATCTTGATGTAATTGAATGGCCAGATCACCCATCGAACCAAAGTAGGTCCAATGGGCATCGGACCTACTCCGAAGTGGTCAATGGCACCCTTTTATCCATTTACCCGACACGTACCGTATTCGATAAGAGAGTTATGGGTAAAAGTTTTTTCTGTCACGAGTACCAATAAGGTTTTTCTTAAAAACTATTCCATACCCGTTATCCTATATAGGGTAATCATAATTAAATAAATTAAATATATATAACTTAGGTCTAATTGCCTCATCTAATACAGATACTAATTGAACAAACATAATGAATGGAAAAGGATAAAAATTCAGAGAATTTAAATTACCTAATGAAAGCAATTTGTGGGTTCATCTTTCCAGCGGCGATTGAGAGGAAATTGTCATCAGTAAATGAAAATGTTGCATCTGGTTTCCCATTATATGGTCCTGAAACAAGAAATATTTCAACAAAAAAAGTCAGATTAAATTTCATATTGAGTTGGGATAAGTAAAATTGAATTAAGAGCGAAAAATGCAAGAGGTATAATCTTATTACATGGAACCATCAATTATTATATCTAGGTTAATACCAAACATACCCGGATAATTCCAGATTTCTTTATTATATCTAGGTGAGGCATACTCGAAAAAATAAACTAAACTCAAATTACACTACAAGAAATTATTTTGACAAATAACGACCATAAATGGGAAATTAATCGAAAACCTTTGGAGACTTTGCCCTCTTTAAGATCAACCACGAAGATCTCCTCGTTGAATCCAATTTTCTGTTCAGGAAATAAACAGAATTGGATATCAGATATCAGATCTCGCCAATTTTCATCAAAAGAGATCAATCAAAAGGGAGGGACCTTGGGGGAGATGTTGAGTTGGTACACAAGACCGACTTTCTCCTTCAATTCCTTCCCGGCGTCGGTTTCAAGGTGCTTCTTCATCTGCTCCAGTAGAGCCGCCGATTTCAAGGTGCTCTCCATTTCTCTCTATTTTTTGGATTTTTTTTCCGTTTTTTTTTTTTCTTCGAGTTGTGTCTTTTAATGGAGCGGTGGCTTGGATATGCGTGCTGTTCTATTTAATCCTCCATTAACTGGGAATGCTATTCTGCGCAGAGTTTTTCGTGCGGAGTTGTGAAAAGTTTTTAATCTGGTCCGATCGTTTTAATCGGACGGACCAAATCAGATTTCAAAAGAACAGCTTCTCTGTTATAATCCATCTGATCGAAAACGAACAGATCAGATAAAAAAAATCGCATGGCTCCGCACGGAAAAACTCCGCAGAGGATAATCTCCCCCATTAATTGAGAGAAGGGTGGATGAAGGGATTCAGTCGGGAGCTGTTGGGATGAATTCAGTTCAACTGAGTTAACTCAAATTTTAAGTTTAAATCTGGACCGTCCGATCAGTTTAAGCACGAAAATTAGAGATTCTCTGTGCGTACCACCTAGGGTTGGATTGGTCCGAATTCTGATCGAACGGCCCAAATCAAAATATAAAATTTAAGTTACTTGAGAGCATCTACTCCTTGGGGATTCGAATTCGTATCCCTGCATTAACTCAAAAGGTCTAGACTATTCGATTGGCTTTAATATTCGTACGAATTAGATCACACTGTTATTAAAAAACTCCTGTGTTAAAATTAGACTGTCAGATTAGTTCCGTTTAAAATCAGACGGTCCAAATAAATTAACTCAAAAATCCTTCTGAGTTAATGCAGAGAATACGTGTTCTGGGGATTCACATTGGGGAGGGAAACGGTGACGTCATAATTTTGACTGATCACGGTGCACCAGCTCAGTAAATCAGAACAAATTAATTGACAAAGGTTATTTGGCTTCATACAGCGCACAATCAGGAGAGACCAAATGAAAAAAACATATGACCAGTGCGCTGCGTGAAGGAAAATCAGCTCTGTGAATATATTTATCCGTAAATTAGGGGGTGGGAACGAAGTTATTTAAATAGTACTTATAATGAGTTAGGCTAGTATAACATCAGTGTCATTTCAGCCTATATAACATCAATTCTAAAACCTATCAAATTGATTTCAAACGACTAATCTAAACCATTCAAACCAATTTACATTATGTGTGATGTGTTTACATACAAAATTTTTATATTTTCGAGTTATTTTAGTATCAAATCAAGCGGTAAAAATATTGAAAAATTAATGTATTAAAATTAACTTAAAAACTCATATATTTGACCGCTTGATCTAATACTAAATAAATTCGAAAAGTTATAAATTTTGCATGTAAACGCACAACTAATGAAGTAGATTGGTTTGAACGGTTTGGATTTATCGTTTGAAGTCAATTTGATAGGTTTTAGAGTTGGTGTTATATAGGTTGAAATGACACTGATATTATACTAGCCAAACTCACTTATAATATAGGAGCATATATAATAGAACAAAAACTCATACTAGAAAGACTGTAACAAGACAGAAACCACATTCTAACACATCAAAATAAGATAAAATAAAAATGGTCAAATAAAATATAGAGCACTCAGTTACCTAATCATTACGAGGGTGTTCAGCAATGAGATTTAGAACTTTGCAGCTTAAGAGTTTAAGTTGTGCTAAGGAGGAGTTGTTCAACTGATTTTGACTTAAAGCAATGAAGCTTAAGGATATAAAGGTGCTAAGGACTAAGGAGGGGCTCTAAGGAGACACTGTGTCTTAAGTCTGAGTTTTTGTCAGCTTGAGAAATATGCTCTAAGTCTATCTAAGACACAGTTGTTCAGCTAGCTTAAGCAACTAAGAATACTAAAGTCTTGCAGCCGAACACTCAATACGTGTAACTTAAAACACACAAAAAAGGACACCCTATCCTATCCAAGCAAGCGTTGTTATAAACAGAAAAATAAATATTCACAATCAGCAAGTTGCAGCTACTTTTGCTAACTGTTATAAAGAGCAGAATTAGAAAATTGAAAATTCTGATTGAGATTGAAAATAGCTATATAAAATTAAAAAAATTAATATGCAAATTGAAGTTTTTAAAATCATGAGAGTAGCTACTCCTGACTGCTATTTGCTTAATTTTATTTTTAATGTGATAGTTGTTGAGACTCCAGAACTGAAATAACTTTGCTCTAGCACGCTATTAATTATACGGGCCGTATAAAATAATTTTATTTTGTTGTATAAATGTTTTTTTATTCTTTAAACTATGACAAAATTTAATATAATATGCATTTGTTTCCAATTTCAACGGATGTAGTCATCTAGATATTGTGTTCGAAAAAGAAACGCCTCTCTCAGCAACTGGATGCCACCCATGATTTTCACTAGCTTACACGACCCGTCAGCTATAATCTAAGATTAAAAAGTTTTGTACTCTTCCCTTCCCTGTGTTTATTATTATTATTTTTTTTTTGGCACAGTGCCTTCACATTAGTGATTAGTGTTTACAATATGAATTTGAGCACCAGTTTTTAGTGGGGATTGAATATCCAAAGATTCCAAAAAAAAAAAAAATATCCAAAGATTCCAAACAAGGCAATCAGGCCGATTAGCTTTCACCCCAATACAAAATAATTCCATAAGCAAAAATAAAAGTTTCATGGCCCAATTAGACCCAATATTCTATAGCAGGATTAAAATGACTGTTAAATGAACAACTGTATTTTCTTAAGAATATAAACAAACAACAAAATCAATCACTGTACAATGATTACCTTCTACTATTAAAAAACGATAATTTATCCAATGTTTCCTCAGATTAAAAATAAATTCGCCTGTAATTTTTGTTTCATTGACATCTCAATTATTTTCCTTTCTGAAAATAAAACCCTCATGGGATGGGACACCGTACAAAGTACTGAATACCTCAATTATAAAAGAAGCATCATACAACTAACAAAATAACATGTGAAATTACAAATAACACAATTTAAACACTGGCCTACTCTTTTTGTCAATTTACCATTCTATCCAAGATGACATCAGGTTAAGTAGAAAATGAAACCTCCTCAGAACCTCAATCATATAACAACTACAATTGCACCATTCTAACCGGAGTAAATCCGAGTTATACAAGGGAAAGGTACAAATTGCACAAAGTAAAACAAAAAAAACAAAAACAAAATCTGGTCTATTCTCTTTTCTTATAAAAATGATTCTGGATGAAAATATCAGCATAAAGGGGATACTTCTTTCTTATCAGGCCCTTAATACATTTCCAAAATGAGAAATCTTCAACCTCACCGTCCGTTCTCACTACAAAAAGGCACCTCGATTTACCATATTCAGGATGTAATCCCACCTGACCATTAGAAAATTAATACATCAAAATAAGAAAAATAGATAAATATTTTTGAGTGAGGCTGTGTTACTATGCATAGCACGCATTGCTCTGTACTTTGGATCAATATCATCGTTTTAAAAGTCCAAACAGTCGATCTGAACCGGCCAACATGATCTGCATATGAACATGCACCTGCAGACTAAATTTTACATTTTTTAGAATTTTTTTACTATTTTTTTAGATAGGTAGAAAATCACTACTTTTAGCCTAAGAGCATATTGGCAAAAAAAACAGAGAAAATCACTTTTGAAGGGTCTAGAATCTTTAGATCAAGTGGTTTTCTATCTATCTAAAAAAAACCCTAAAATTTTTATAAAAAATGTAAAATTTGATCGGCAAGTACATTTTCATATGGTGATCATGTTGAACGGTTCAAATTGACTATTAAACTTTGTCAACAGAGATATTAATTAAAAGTATGGACCAATATGCACTATGCATAATACCATAGCCTCACTCAATTTTTTTTTTTTCCAGAATTGAAAACATACTACTGCCATAAGAGAAAACATATGAACTGAAATGCTGAAAGAACTAAGAAACAAGGGTCCTTATAATTCACATTCCATGAGATACTTCTCCATGTTTGCAAACAAGCCCAACATTTCTCATATTTTGGACAACAAATGTTTTCATTTCAATTTTCATGTGATGCCTAAATGTCAAAATTAAGGTTAAAACAGCAAACTGGCGATTGGCCCTAACATATTCATACTAACTCGAACTAATTTAAAGAGTTAATTCATAATTAAGGAATCAAATCAACTAAACAGTCAATTCATTCAACCTTGACAACCAGCATTAGATCCTTTCATTTAATTTCAGCACTGGCAACAAAGGAACAATTTAAATCCGGTGAATTGACAATATTCAACAGAATACACTTTATTTTGTCATTTTTGTTATTTGCAGACACCTCAAATCTGTCCAGTGTTATACTTAAAATGTGAGGGTTGTATATTGCTAATGCAAAATAAATTTGATTGTAATATTGTCTAAGAAATTGAAGGATTAAATTTGCGGATTTCATCCATTTTTGTGCCTCCAAAATGCTACTGTTTTTTTAATTTCAAATAATTATAATTCTAAACGGGTGATAAGAAAAAGAAACAGTTAGATATGATCTGCATCCCATTCTCTGTGTCCTCGACAAAAATTACACAACTTCAGCTTTGTTTTGGTGAGCATCAAGGGGTATCTAAAATTCTACTGATGTAACGGTTTGTGTGTATCGTTTTCTATTATGCTCTTTATCACCATCACTAGAAATCCAAAATACGAAAGTATTTTATCTACACTTATTAACTTCTCAGAAATGAAGGCATGGTAGAGGCACAAAAGACGGCATTTTTTATTTATAGAAATAGAAATAATATTAAAATAATATAGGGTTCTAGATGGATTAAATGGGTATTTCGATTTGGTAGAAAGAACCGAAATTTATTTTTCAGTCCCTTTAGGGATCACCCATCACGCACATGCATTTCTCCCTATGCGACATAAGATCCACTCCCTAAAGGGACCAGATTTTCGTGTAGCTAATGGTGCAGCCTGTGGCACTGAGACATCCCTAAAGGGATTGAAAAATAAAATCAGTCCAAAATTATGTTTCGGTTCTTTCTATCCAATCAAAAAACCCATGTAATCAGTCTAGAACCCCATATTATTTTAATATTATTTCTATAAATAAAAATTTCAGCAAAAAAGATGAAGGCACCTGAACGGCTGAACCTTAAAAAAATATAAGAGAACTTGAGAGACTTACTTTTATGTAATCAACACCACATCCAATTTTATTTTTGTACTCAGGATGATAAGGAAGCAACTTAGTAAGTATAGAAGCTTCGTGTTCTGGACTCAGCCGATTATCATTTTCATACCTATTATATAGTTTTCACCAACATATAAAAGTAAGACAATCAATCAAAAACGGCAACAAAAATGTTGTTCGCAGAGATACAGTATGTTTATTTTATTCCTTTGAACTTTATGTTAACAATTAGAGCAGAACTATAGATCATATGAAGCCTTACTTGTTTATAGCAATCTATGTGGTACATACAATATCTATACAAGGTTGTGTAAAGGAGACAGTATAGTAGCATGTACAACAGTATAGTAGTATGTACAACATCAGTTCAATGTTATCACTCTAGAACCAGCTACAATTGAGCAACAGTTTAACATTACCACGTTCCTGAAAACTGGTAAAATAAATGTCACTATACTGGAGCTGGTACAACCGTACAAGCCTACAATACAATACCAGTCTACTACACAGCACCGGTACCAGCTTTATGTTATCACACTGGAGCTGTTAAAATTGCAAACCAGTCTAAGGTCAAGGCAATACGCAAAACTGGTACAACTCAAGTACCAGTTTACTCAATTACTCCTATCTTCACCGAAATTCACTAGTACCAGAAAAACATTAGTAGAGAAACTAACTTTCCAGAGTGCAGAATCATTCTGACAAAACTAACTAGTGGCACTGTGTCCTCCAAAATCTTATCCTCCCAGTTGCATTCATTTGGCATCTCTCTCTCTCCACTCACCTCTGTTTCTTTCACCTCGTCCTCTTTTAATTTAACCTCCTCCTCCTCATCTATTTTCACCTCATTTTCCTCTAAAGAAGGTGGCCCCGCCGCTGGCCGCCGCAAAACAGCCAAGGATTTCAACATCGTTTGCGTCGTCTTCACCTTCCACGCCTCTGCTCTTAGAGGAAGAAAGCACTTGACTTGGATGTGGGGTCGCTTCGTCGGAAAAGAGAGGAAGGGATGACACTGGAGAGAAAGGGAAGCAGCCATTTTTGCGAAAAAGAGAATATTTTGTGGGAGCGCTGTTTCGTCGGGTGAAATTTGAGCTCAGCTCATTGCTTGATTCGATAAATTTTACCTTGTTGGTTGTATGCGTCTCCTCCTCTCGTTGGGGCTTGCGTTGCGTTGCGCCCACTTTTTCTCTTTTGTGCGAGTGTAGTTACGGCAGTGCTTGGCTGCAGAGAAGAAGCGAAGCGCCTTTGGTTGTCTGAGAAGTGCGAGGATAGGATATTTATTTTCTTGTGCCCCTAAAAGAAAGATATATTTACAAATAAAAATATAAAATTAGTAGTCGTACTGTATACGAGTCTGGTCAATTTTTTTGTCAGTGAATGTAGAAACAATAGTATAATGTAGAAATATACAACCGAAACAACCCATTTTAATAGGCCTACGGGCTGTGAAAGAAGCAAAAAAAAAAAAAAAATTCATATCCGTCCAAAGTAAACAAATATATATGTATTTTAATATATTACTAATCATGTAGATAGAATTGTGTATTAAATTTAGTATAATTTAAATTTTGGTACAATTTGAAAACGGGTTGGCCCCCAATTTAGTGCTAGTACAGATTAATAAGTATGTTTTTAAAATTGATTGACGAATGGACAATAAATTTTCTAAGTTACATCAGATTTGATGAATGGAATATTATATACTAGAACAAGTTATTTATAATTTAATTTGTAAATTTAAGTAAGTACCTCAACAATTTTGATGGTCATTATGGCAAAGGCAGCCTTCTGTATAGTTTAAAATCCAGATAGAAATCTCTAGTGCATATTAAAAATAGTTGAGTGACTTGACCTCAAACTTTAAAAAAATGATGGTCAATAAATAAATGTATTGTTTATATCTTCATTCATATATTAAGCATGTAAATGTCCTGATTAGCTAACAACTGCGATTAAAAGATTAACTTTTGCATTATATATCAGCCCTCCAATCAAATAATATGTCTTATTTTGATTCTATGCATCTTTTTGATATTTTTCTACGTGTAGAAGTCTATATTTATTTAGACATGCACTCGTCACATACAAATTGTGTTATCTTTTTACTGGTCCTCATTTCTTTTCATTTCTTAAATACCATTTAAAGAAATTTTAGATTAATTGATAATTGATATCTTCATTTCTTTTCTTTTTTTATATCATTTAAGTAATGTTATTTGTCATTTAATATGTTATTTTGTATGAGATTTTTGAATGAAAATTTATTCAAAGATCAATAAAATATGTATGTCATTTAAAAAATATTATTTACACTATAGATGTCATTTAATATATCATTTAGTAATGTATTTGTTATTTAGTATTTTTTTTATGAAAATATGTTATTTTATATGTGATTTTCTCTCTCTTATAATATGTCATTTCTATAACGGACAGACATGACACGATACTAGTAACATATTTAACATAAATAACTATTTACCTCCATTTACCAAGAGCCAGGGGCAGAACTAGAGGGGTAGCTGAAAATTAAAATGAATAATTGTAGTGAGTGTGATTTGAATTCAAAACCTCTCAACTGCAAAATAGAGCTTTAACCACTATACTATAATTAAACATTAATCACTTATTGTGAGTGATTAGAGTATATAGAAAGTTTAAAAAAAAAATTTAATTAAATTCTTATACATATAATTAAAAAGATTTAAATTATAGAGGTGGCTTAGTCAAAAATGACTAAGCCTTAGATCCGCCCCTTCCAAAAAACTTCTTCCATCATACCTTAAACTTCTAAAGGTATCTCATTCCCCCACCCACAATATACATAATGTTAGCGCAAAACATGTCAATAAATTTAAATGATATATCTATACTGCGTACTGTAAACAATTGGAGGGTTTTGCATATTCATATGTTATTCAGATATCAAAAATAAAAATATTTCTATAAGACACTGATGGATATTAAAAAAATAACTTCAGCGCAATAATCATATTTTGGATAGGGAATGTTTGTGTTTTTTATGTATATAACCTCTATTTGTAATTTTGTATTCTAGAAATCCTAAAAGCACACCAATTCCATGGAGATATTATTTCATATTTACTTCGCATTACAAATAGGGGTGTCAATGGATACGAAATGGGGAGGGAGGAACTATTTTCACACCCATACCCACTAAGAATTGATCTTATTCATACTTTATCCATACCCGTTAAGATTTTTTCTTACCCTACGCTACCCATATCCGTTAAAATTAACGGGTAACGAAACGGTAGTGGGCGAATAATGAATAATACAAATATAATAATTTTATTAATTTTATTAATTTTTCAAATAAACCATCAAAACTTATCATGTCATATATATGCAATCACAATTACTAATATAAAATTAAAATATAAATATGCAATTAATTCTAAGTAATAGTTTTTTATTAAGCAAAAAAAATCAAAATCACAAATATATCTTCTAACAAATTTAATTTCTTAACAAAATAATAAAACATTCAAATAAAAAAGTAAATTATTTAGCATAATATTTTTCTTATGATGTAATTTATTTTATATAATTACCCGTTACCTAACGGGTACGAAATAACCTTTACCCGTATTCTTACCCATTTATCTAATGAAAAAAAATCCTTACCCATACCCATATCCAATAAATTAACGGAAAAAAAAATCTTATCCATACCTGTCTTATCGAATACGATATGGATAGGATAAATGGGTAAATGGGTGTCATTGACACCCCTAATCACAAAGACAATTTTCTGTCTATTCAAACCCGCCACCGACGCTCCATATCTCATTTGATTGTCCTCTTACTTTCTATTAATTATTCTCTTGATTAGATTATTAATTACATCCGTTTATACCTTTAACCTGGACAGATGTTGTCAAATCTTTCAATAGAATAGAAAGCATGAAAAAGTTAAAACGGATCCTAAAACTTCTTTTTAAGGAAACGATTTATGAAAGAAAAATACTTTGTGAAAATCAAATAAATCCAGTAAAACCCAGTGCTTCAAAATACAGATCCATAATGTCAAACAACTTTCACTGGTTCTATTTTTTTAGCCCAATTACTTTAATTGGGCCTAATTTCTCAGACCAATTTTAACTGGGCCTAGTACTTCCGAAAAAAACCCATGATGTACTGTTACCTTCACTCGAAATAAATACGGATCATCAATATCTGTTCGTCAATTAAAATTTCTATAAGACAAGTAATCTCTGTTCTAAATAATGAGGGCTCAAATGCCCCCTTTGCTTCATGCACTAATTGTATCTCGATATTTTTATTTTTTATTTTAAAGTTCAAATAAAAAATCTGAACATTTCAATATAATATCCACATTTAAATGTGCTTACACATCAAATTTTATAATTTTTAGAATTTTTTTACTATTTTATAAGGTAGGTACAAAATTAATATTTTTCAAAAAATTGTAGACAATATAAAAACAGTGATTTTGTACATATTTTAAAAAATAATAATTTTTTTTACAAATATAAAATTTAATCTTTAAACATATTTTAATGTGTATATCATATTGAGCGGTTCAGATATTTTGTTTGAACTTTGAAATTGAAAATAAATATGTTGGAATACAATTAAAGCATGAAATAGTGTAGTCCTCCTCCTAAATAATAACTTAGTTCATCAAGTCTAAATGACAAGTAATCTCTGCTCTATATGTTAGTATGTTACCCGAGGCCGAGATTATACATGATTCATGTGAGATACACAAATTGCTACAAAGTAGGCGCCACAGAAGATCCAAGATGTCCAGTTGGCAGGGCATGGCTGCACGTCGAAGCGGAAAGGTATTTGACGTGGAGTAGTGGGATTTGCTTTCTTACCACCTGAGGGAATGGGAATATTCCCCTTCCTCTGATCATCTCTCAGTGGAATCAGAATTTCACAGAAATGAGATTAGATAGTGAGAGGAAAAGGATAACGACCGCAGGCGACCAGCTTGCAATCACGTGATAAGCGCGTGACATAATATTCTAAAGAAAATGGGGTAAATATATTGACAGAGCAATTTTTCTTTCATGGAGCGCACTAGTTATATACAACGCCGTTTTAACTCTATTAGTTGTAAACTGCATGAAACAAAATCACCTCTGTCACTACATATGAAAATTAGCTAGAGACGAATAATTTCCAGCCAATTCATCGACACTAATGCGGGCCCACCAAAATTCATCGTACGACTCAAGCTAACCTCTTTGCTTTCGATCTGTGATCCTGTTTCCTGGGTGTACTTAGGCTGTCGCTTTTTTTAATTTACATTATAATATAAGTAGGCAGGTTTAGTTAGGTCATCTTATCAACCCGAAGCTACTTGCCAACTTCATCGATTTTGCTTGAGGACGTGTTCTCTCGCATTACTGTTTACGTGGAAAGAAAAAATAAAAAAATTTCACGTAAATAGTAAAAAGCAGTTTAAATTTTCACTTTTTCTATGGAATGAAATCTGTTACGATTCAAATTTGATGAACAGTACTCTGAAATCTTTGCTTTTCCAAATCTAACCATTCAACTTTTTTTGTGCACGTATCTCCAAACAGCTAGTTTTTATGTGCACACATCTCAAAATAAATCGACAATTGGATTTGAAAAAGTAGAGATTTCAGAGTACTGTTCATCCCATTCGAATCGCAGCAGATTTGTTTCTCTTTTCCTATATCTATACTCATTCTCATCAGTGGGCCGAACAGGACCTGAGTCTATTTATGTTGTAATGTGTGTCCATTTTTTTTTTTTTTTACAAAAATTACCTAGAATTTGACAATATATATAATTATCTTTAAATAGTTGGTATTTTCCAGGTAAGTAGACAAAAATGAGACGGAAGATTCAAGGAATCCCCATCGGACCATAATCATGATGTGCTTGATTTGAATAATATTTATATTATATTTAAAATTTAAAATTATTACTTTTTCAGGACCACTTAGAATTTATTTTAAATTTAACGTAATATACAATTCACGATATTTACCTCATATTATTTATAAAATCAATAGGTTTAATTATTTTGTACAAATATCAATATTTCATGTATTATTTAAATTATGAAACAACGAACTATTTTCTAATTATCTCTTCTCTCTTATTAAGCATCAAGATGTTCTAAAGATGTTCTAATCCGACAACAGTTATGACTAAAATATAAAATTTTGAATTGAATATCAACCGTCTGATTAAATAATTTGTCTTTTTTTATTTTATATTTTATTTTATGTTATTTTAAGTGTAGAAGGCTAAATTTATCTAGATACGTATTCGCCACACATACTTGCTGCACTTATTTGATAGTCAAATACTCGATTTTTTAGATTGGTCCTGATTTCTTTTTTATTTTTAAATATCATTTGATTGGTCATATGTTTATTTTTTTTTCTATATTGTATATCATTTAAGGAATATTATTTGTCATTTAATGATCTAATTTAAGTAAATATGATTCTTTTTTATTCACAATATGTACCAATAATTTGAGATCATTGAGGATCTATGCTAATAAAAAGTGTTAACATTTTTACCTTTATCAACTTTGATAAAAAACTATGTTGAATAATTAAAATGTAAAAGATGAAAAAAAAAAAACTCAAAAGGCGAATAAGGATGACCTTCTTGCCAGCGGAAGTAAAGAATAATTAAAGAAATCTTAAATTTGAGAGGACGTAAAAAGTCACATTTGTTCTCATCACTGATTATTTAACTATTTATTTTAATAAGTGGAATATTATCGGCGTAAAACACAATAATAATTTATATTGCAAAGTCAGTAATTTTCTTTGAAACATTTAAAAGAGTGAGGGATGCACAACTTACAATTTCTTTTACGAAAAAAACTAGAGCCGAATAATGTGTTATGTTCTAACTTAACTTTTTATAATTAAAATAACTTTTTATAATTAAAATATATAGTTGAAATTCAAGAAGTATTTTTGTCAGTTACTATTCTATTAACTTAAAAATAAACATGATGTTCTAGGATTATATACAAAAAATATAGTTTATCAGTAGAACTTGAGAGAGAAATAAGATATGAACTATATTAATTAAACATTTCAAATTTTATTATGTCTTCAATTGTAGCAATTAAATATTTATTATCTCTTTGTCTGATACAATGTTTATAGAGGAGGGATCCAATTACACTCTTTTTTGGTGACACCGAATTACACTCTTCATTTTCAAAGTTTTCAAATTTCAAACAGTAGATCCAAACCGTTCAACATAATGGATATGTTAAAATGTGCTTGTAGATCAAATTTTACATTTTTTGAAATTTTTTTTACTATTTATTAAGTATTTAACAAAATTGCTATATTTAGACAGTTGAATTTTTGTACCCATCTTAATCAATAGTAAAAAAATTCAGAAAAATATAAAATTTGATCTGCAAGCACATTTTAACATATCCATCGAGTTGAACGGTTTGGATCGACTGTTTGGACTTTGTAAACATAAGGTGTAATCCGATGTCACCAAAAAAGAATGTAATTGGATCCCTCCTCATGTTTATAATATAGCTATTAATATGATATCTTCAATCTGCACTAAGTCGATATTATTATCATTGGAACTTATTATACTAATTAACTTTTTATTTATAATTCTGATTTTGAACCAATCTATTTTAATATTATTCATGAATATTGTTAAATAATTATTCTCTTCACTGGACTACTTTTTGTATGAAAATAATATTATATGATATTTTTTTTTGTTCTCTAATAATATATTCCCATTGTAATGGACGAACACAATACTAATATTCATATTATACATGAATTAGGAATTTTAAACCTCATTGAGTTATTCATCACGTAATGTTTTGTTGTATATATAATAAGATTAATTAGAATAGCCAAATCAAAAATAGCTATTGTTTGTTTTATTAGAATAGCTAAACCTCAAAACTCTTAATAATAGCCTATTTTAATAAGACAAAAATTTGAATTCACTATTCTAGCTATTCTAAATCAATCAAACATCAAATAGACTTATTGAATCCAAAACACTTTGGAAGTCATTGTCAACATTAATTGTGTTATCACTTGATTTACTAGTTGTATTCGATGTACTTTGAAATTTTGGAATTCAGTGGGATCAAGGAACTCTGACGGAGTAAATGTAGCTCTTTCATTGAGATTTACGGTGCAAATCAGTATGAAATCAATTTTTCTAAAACGGTTTCTAACGCGCATTCAACATTTTTTGTCCATTCAATTTTAATATGCATCCTATTATTAAAATTTAAATATAAAATCTGAAACTTTTTTCTTTTTTTATTCAATGTACAAATCAATGGGGATTAATAAAATGCAGATTATCAATGTGATATAAAATTTTCATATAAACAAGATCCTTAAATTAATTAATACCAGTGTTAGAATTTTGTCCATTAAAGATGTTGACAGAGATAATTTTACTTCTGACAGCGAATTAGTAATGTATTTTGTTATTTTGTCACTATTAGTAATGGGATGTATAAAGTCAAACTAGCTCTGTCAATATCTTTACAGAAATTTGAATTTAATATTTACCATGAAAGACTACCACCGTAATTATTCCGTTAATAGTGTCAACTTTCTTTGAAAAATGACTTGGTATATTCAAGTAGCATATGCTAGCAGACTAGCAGTAATTTATAGACGTGGGTTCTCTGTATGTCAGCCTGAAAGCAACCGAAAGTAAAACTTCTCCTAAAAAAAATGTATTTTAACCCCTTTCCATGCAAATTGAACTTCTTTAAGTCAATTTTACCATCTTTGAACCGACCAGGTTAATTTTTGTTATCTTCAAGCAAAAATACAAGAAAATGATGTCTGCATCCACTAGTCCACTGAAGTTACCTTTTTAATCATCTTTTGATGATAATTTGAAGCCCTTCATCAACCAATGTTCACAAACCAAACTATAATATATGTCATTGCATATTGATTTATATAAAAAATATTTAAAATTTTAGTTAAATTATATTTTCTTCTAAAGAGTAGCAAATTATTGATCAATGATATGAAAACTGGATACAAAGTTTAATCAGATAATATAGTAATTAAAACAAATAAATTAATGGAGGCTACTAAAAGAACAAGAAAGATGAGTTTAGATTTTTTTTATAATTGTTAACTAGCTAGTGTGAATAATATAGTGATTGGGGATCGGATTAGAGCAGTTAATGGGTCTGACATTATTCTTTAATTTTTTAGATCCGATATGACCCATCAAAAGTAAGAATAGTCCGACTCATGCTCACCCTATATATCTATTTAACTCGACAATTAGAGTCCAGTTAATGTTATAATATTATAATTTCAATCTAAGTTATAACATATTTGTTGTTTTAAAGTCCAAACAATCGATCTGAACTGCTCAATATGTTCTTCATATTAAAATGTATTAGGAGATCAAATTATATATAGAGAGAGAGAGAGATGGGCTACGGTACAAATGTATAGCCTCTTTTGTATATTGCTATAAATCACGTAATTTAAAATTCAAATAATCGATACAAACCGTTCATCTTGTTGTCCATATTAATATGTATTTGGAGACCAAATTTTACATTTTTTGGAAAAAATTTACTATTTTTTTAGATTTATTGAAAATTGCTGTTTTTTTATGGTCCAGATGCGATTTTCAATAAATCTAAAAAAATAGTAAAAAATAAATAAATAATGTAAAATTTGGTCTCCAAACACATATTAATATGGACAACAAGATGAACAGTTTGGATCGATTATTTGGTATTTGTATCCGGTGATTTATAGTCCAATGTACAAAGATGTTTATACATTGCAATGTACCATATATCGTCTAATTTAAGTATAATGTTTGTTGGGTGAGATTTAATTTTTTTTGTGGTAATCACGTCCATTCAGTTTATCATTTATTTGGATTAGTATTGTTAACAATTTGAAGTCAACTAATATACTATTAAACTTCTCAAGTTTAATGTACTTTCTTTTTAGAAAAATTAAGATTTAATTTTTTGTTTCATTTAGGATGTTTCTGTTTCTTTTATTATTATTTTTATTTAGAATATTCGAACCACATATATTTTAATAAACTCCAGGAAATTTTAATATCATAATGAAGAGGTACACAGATTAACAATTATTCTCTTTGGTAAATAGAATATTTCAATTGTTCAAACAAACACGCTCATATAATGCATCTACAAATATTCACGTTGCATAAATTAATGTATGCATCCTCAATTATTATGGAATGTATATTTAATTTTGTAGAATGTATACTTGTGTTTTTTTTTTTTTCAAATGTTGATAAAAAAATTATATAATAATATTTAGAAATAATGACTCGGATAACATATTTAATATTTATAGAAAAAGAAGTGTAAGAACAACTTCATCCTTAGTTGTGGAAATATGACCTCCTCGGCCATTCTTTTCGTTTAAACTAACATAAGACTTATGATGTACATTATTTTCATTTAAATTAAAGTGACACTTAAGATGTACTCTAAATATTACATTTTTTTTTTAGTGAGAAAGAAAGTTTAGAAAGTATCTTACGATATTACTGTCCTGTGGGACTCTAATTCATAATGTAATCAAAATTAATTATATTAAACTATTGGCTATATGACAAAATCCTCAGGGCAGAATCAGAATTTTTGTTAAGGGTAAATTAAAATAACGAATTACATTTAAATAGCTAGTTGGGTTCAAATTCATTAGCTAATCGGGTACTGGATAAAAAAAAATACTCAACTTATACTTTTCAATGCTCTGACTTCTAACTCTAAACATATCGATAAAATTTTAAATCCAAGGGGACAGTTGCCCCTCCCCCAAGCTCTATTTGGATCCGCTCCTGAAAATCAAAGTACATGAATAATTCAGTAAAGTCTACAATTTGTGGTTAATAAGCATAAATTATATACATATTCGATCTAGTTTTCATCATAAAAAAACATCAAATATCTTTTATTTTGAATATAAAGTGAATATAATACATCTAGAATCAAGTTACTACGTTTGTTTGGCTTTACAGTGCAGAAAATAATGAAAAATGATGAAAAATACTCCCAGTGCGGATGAATCACTCGCAGTCAGATCCAGTGTGGATGCACTGTAGCAGAAATGCAGAACGGGCGCTTGAACTTTAAACGACCATAGATTTTGACTGGTAACTCCGTTTTGGGCGTATGACCACTTTTCAGAAAGCTAGTGAGAAGATCTACAATCTGAGGAAATAAAAAAAGAAGTTTGGGATCCAGTGCAAACGCACTCACCACTAGTGCGGACGCACTTAGCACTTGGATGAATTTTCAGCATCTCACCACTTCACAGAAAAAAGTCCAAGCCTAGTGCGAACGCACTCACCTCTAGTGTGGGTCATCCACCCGCACTCAGTATTTAAGCCAATTTCAGGAACTTCAGAACAGCACAGAAAATTCATAAGTGCGGGTCAGCCACCCGCACTCACCATTAGTGCGGGCGCACTCAGAGAATTTCGCAGGATTTTTCTTCTAAGTTAAATATGAAAAGTTGAACCAGTGTGGGTTAGCCACTCGCACTCAAGTAGAGTACAGATGCAGTGGACCCGCAGACAGCCATAAATACACGTTTTCAACATAGTTTCTAATATTAACGAGCCAGGGATGCATTTTGACAGCTAAATTTGGACACATCAGTCCAGAAAAATAAGACAAAGATAGCACCCACTAACCCCACCTTCTAGTCTCTAAATTGGGCATAGTCTTTTGCTATATAAGGGGGTTCATTTTTCATTCAAGGGAGCTCTCTCATCTTACATCTCTCTCTCTCTCACCACTTGGTGCACGTCAATTTTCCAAAAAAGGATAGCGATAAGTCGGCATAATTTCTCGAAGTCCTTGAAGCTTTCAAAGGAAGGAGAAAGAGAAGATTCAACCAAGACTTCGGCATATTTGAGGTTTGAGACTTTATAAAGGGTATAACTACTTCCTTGTTTCATTTCTTTTATTATTGTCAACTTTTGTAATGGATCTCTCCAAGAGGGAGTATATCTCTTTCTAGGAGTTTAGGTCAATGCATGAACTTGTCTAATTATATTTATTTGGTTATATTATTTTTATTATGATTGTTTGATTTAATGGTGATTTATGTGAATTATTATTTATGATTTCGTTATACTTGCAATTATAAGTATCATGTTAGGTTTAATGAATTAAAGTAGTTAGAAATCTTGCTATGTCCTGTTTTTCTGCTTTAATCATTAAACTCTAGCATAGGTCGAGTTAAGGAGAGTATCAATCAAATTATAAAGGTATATGATATCTTATTAACACTAGGATATAAACCAGATCTCCAGAAATTAGAGTTAGGGTTTGGTGAAGTAGGTATTTCTGAAGTCAAATTCATAATTTGGACACCTTAGAACAAATATTGTGAAATACTTTGAATTATGTGTATTAAAAATTCCGATTAGGTGAGTGACAGCCCTAACAATGGAGGAACATTAATCCGTTCACCCAAAGTATTTGTATTAATATTTGTTCCAAAGGCTAACACAAATTATAAACCAATTTTAAGTTTCTTGAAATATTAATGTTTGTCTTAAATTATGTGTATTAAATATTCCTCTAGGATTTGTAAAAATCCTCGAATTTGAGGCAAATTAATCCGTTCACCCAAGATATAACATCAATATTCCAAGAACGAATTAGGTTAGAAACCTCATTAAAATCAAACATGAATATAAACAAACCGAATAGATTGAATTAACAAGGAATTGTAGATCGAATACCCCTAGATTTTCTTAACTTGAAAACAAATCAATCTTTACTTTTATTTTTTTATTTACATCTATTATTTACAATTCCTTATTCTCGGGTATTGAACCCAACTTAGGATTACTTAAACAAATCCCTCCCTTCTATTTTATTGCACTTTACTTCTTTTTTCTGAAATAAATTAATTAAGTTTAAGTCTAGTTTTTAATCATATTTCATATGGATCGATACCTCAAGTACTACAAGTATAGGTTGTGCACTTGCAATCAACCATTCTTTGAGTATTTATGTTTATAAATTTAAAAGTCTAAATAGTATAAAAATAAGTATAAAATCATGTACACAAAATACTCAACAGTGGTGCTGGTATAATAAGAGATGAAATCAAAAAATTAAGATAGAAGAGCTGAATAAATAACTAGTCTGTATTTAAAATAGGACGTTAATAATTTAACGTTCATAATTTATCTATTTTAATTTTTCTAATAACAAAAATATTAAAATTTATATATCAAAATAATGAATTATAGATAGGGGTGTAACGGAGCCGAATAATTTCCGAATACGGATTCGGATAATTTTTGGATATTCATAGAAGATCCAGATACGAATACGGAGTTCTAAACGGAGCAGATATCTGGACTATCCGAAACCTAATAATTCCCGAATACGGATACGAATTCGAAGTCCTAAACGGAGTGGATATCCGGACTCTAATAAAAGAGGAATTAATATTTGCTATAGTGGAATTTTAATCCATGTACTCCCATCTCAAGACCTTTGAACTAAGCTTCAAAACACTACACCACAACTTCTTTTGTTACTATTCCGTTATTAGATATATATATATATATATATTATATGAATATATTATCTCTCATCTCTCCATCTACTTATAGTTATCATTAATATTTATATTTATTTTTTTAATTAATATTTGTATCTTAGAAATTTATATATCTTAATTATCCGACCATTATTCGTTTTATATCCATGAACTATCCATTCTGTATCCGTATCCATTTAAGGTGAATTTGATTTTGAATTTTAATATCCATTTACTATCCGTATTCGTATCCACTCATTATTCGACAGATGCGAATATGGTATGAACATTATCCGCTCCGTTTACACCCCTATTTATAGATATCCGAAATTTCCAATATTTTTATAAAGATGACAACATCTCGAATAATTTGAAAGATCCTGTAAATAATTCATGAATTATTCAAGTCTGAGGACGTAGGGGTAGGGGTGTAAACGGATCGGATAATATCCGATTTCGTTCGAATTCGAATTATGAAAAGTGTTTAAATTATCTGATCCGTATCTGTATTCGTATCCGTATTTGTATCCATATGATAAAATATTGACAATTTTTACCATCTTTCATAAATCATAAAAAATAGTAAATTTTTTTTAAAAATAGTAAAAATTAGTATTCTACAAGTTTATTATATAACTAATTTATTGAGCTACTTAAATTAAAGTTTGAAGTTTATATGATAAATTTTTGAAGCCGTAGCACGAATGACCTTATGCTATCCATAGCATAGCACCCAAGCCTTACTCGATAAGGACAGCTGTAATACCTTCGGATGGTAATATTATGCAATATAATAAGTCTAAACAGAAAATTTTTAATTTATAATTTAATAACAAAGATAATATCATCACATGAATTTATAACTTTATATCTGAATGGAAAATCATCTGTGGATATCAAATAGCTGGATGATAATATTAACATTATGTAATATAATAACAAGTCTTAAGTAGAAAATTAGTTTTGTTTAGTAATACTGGTATCTCTAACTTTTATTAAAAAAATAACAAGTCTAATTATTGTAAATAAAAATAAGTGAATTGGCTCCTCTATGTAAAAAAAAAAAAATTAATATGTAATTTCTAGTGCGATTTTATAAAATGCTGAACAATTTGTGCCACTAATATACACAATAATATTTTTATTTTTCGAATGATAGTTTATATATATTTTGGAGCAAAGTCTTGAAAAAAAATATTTATTTATTTTTTATTTATTCCCTTAGCAAGTGATATTTATTTTGCAACTTTTTTGTAAATCTCGACAATTCGATTTGTCCTTAATTTTGCAAAATCATTTTCAAGTGGCCATCAGCAAACAGGGAGGCTGCAACATAAGCCAATATGCCACACAAATTGCTGCAGATCCAACGATGCATAATAAACCACCATATCTCTGCTATTCTAATATAAATTAAGCACCGAATAATTAATGCCAACCATATCCATCTTTTTTGCTGAAAATAAATGCCAATAACCAATACTTTGACTAAACAAAAAAAACTTCCGCACCAAGTAATTTGTAACAATATTAAATTAATTAATGCCCACTTTTGTGCCGACAATTAATGAATATCTCACCAAGGAATTATTCTCTCCAATAGTGAGTATAATATACAATTAAAATTTAAAAAGAAAAGAAAAAAAAGAGATGTGCTCTCCAATTAATGCCAAAAATATACTTTAAAAAAAATGGCGATAAGTAGTACTTTTGACCAAAATAATTAACTTCCCCACCGAGATATATGTAATGATGTAAAGTTAATTAATTCATGCTCAATGTTTTTTTGGCTGAAAATTAATGAAAATTTGATCAAGCAATTAATCTCTCCAACTGAGATTATAAGATACAAAATTAAAAAAGAGATATGCTATCCAATAAATGCATTTTTTTTTTTGCAGAAATTAAAATGCAATAATTGGCACTTTTGACGAAAACAAGTAACTTCCGCACTAAGAGGTATATGTAATAATGTAAAGTTAATTAATGCTCAATGCTTTCTTTTTTTAGCTGAAAAATAAATAATATTTGACCAAGCAATTAATTTCTATGACTGAGATATAATATACAAAATTAAAAAGAGATGTGCTCTCCAATAAATGCTAAAAATATTTTTTTGCAGAAATTAAAATGCAATAATTAGTACTTTTGACGAAAACAAGTAACTTCCCCACTAAGAGATATGTAATTATGTAAACTTATTTATTGCCCAATTCCCTTCTTTTAGCTGAAAAATAACGTATATTTGACCGATCAATTAACCTCTCGAACTGAGATAATAATACACAAAATTACAAATCAAAGATATGCTAATTATTCCCAATTAATGCCAATAATAAATATTTATATTAAACAATTAACTTCCTACCGAAATATATACAATTCAATATAGTTAATTTAATTTAATATAAAAATAGAGCAATACTAATTATATCCATCAATAGGTGAAACGACAGTAAAATTTTGTATGGATGAGAGTGAGAAAAATGGTGCCGGCTCTGTCACGAAATATTATGATTACGGTACAGAACAACACAATATGTATGTTAATTACGTGTTGTGACTCACATATTCCGTGCTGTCACTATCGTTTAAAAATTTGACACG